>JAGDQP010029791.1:1242-23104 GCA_022664845.1 Lepisma saccharinum | reverse complement strand
TTACACGATGTTTCCAGAGGTTAGCATGCCGTACTAGTAACCGAAAATGACGAGTTCCAATTCCGTTCACGCCAATTGGAGAGAGAAAACACAAAGGATAATCACAAAAGAACTGTCGTGGCTCGGTGGTAGAGCTTTGACTTAGCATTCGGGAGGTCGTAGGTTGAATCCTAGCGACCGACCATGCTGACTGAGGTATGTCCAAGGTTTTCCCTCAGTCACACCAGGCAAATGCCGGAATGGCACCTTTAACTTAGGCCCTGGCTGATATCTTCCTGTATTATTTCCCCTACCCTACCCTGCCCTAGCCTGAGTCTTAGATCCCTGAATGCCATAAATTAAATCAATTCAATTGAGCAAAGAATAGCATATAAAAATTTACAGGATGAGGAAGTAATATTCACTTCCGAAGTGGTGTAATCTCCTTAACACAAAGACAATGAGAACTCGAGTGGCCGAGAGTTTAGTACGCTCGCTTTTTATGCGCGTGATCACGGTTTCAGTTCCTGCTCTAGTCCATTGAACGGAGTGTTTCGGAACCGACTTTACTAAAAGACGACTTCCAGTCCTTGGTAGCTCGTTTAGCAAGTTAATAACAAATCAATAAATTCTTTGAAAATTATGGCTGTGCAATTCCTCGAAATAATATAGCTCCCAAAGTCTGCAACGTACGTTTCCAGAGCATTAAATAAATATTTTATTCCCGCTGTGCGCAGTAGGCAAGGAGGGAGGGAGATATTGCTTTGATTGCGGCGCTATTCTTGTATTCGGTTGGTGGGAAGTGATTGGAAGAGTAAATCGGAACAGGATGGTTGGTCTGAGATTTTAATTCCTTTACTCTACAATCTGAGTAATGGCTTCTATCGTACGAAAGAGTCCCAAGCATCACAAGAGCTACATATTGTCCTTAGGGATTTCATCGGGGCACGCATTGAATTTATTTATGGATTTTAGGCATCTTAGGCTCAGAACGTCATCGGGACAAAATCTATATAAACAGTTATACACTCACACCAAATCAGCTGACTCGTAGGTAGGTATGGGAATACGAACCCCGTGGCAGATCATCCTGATTGAGTTTTTCCAAGATTTCTGTTTCACCAGGCAAATGCCAGGATAGAACCTTAAGGCCTTGGCCGCTACCCTCTGTTCCGATTCTCCCCCATCTCTATCCCTGCCAGAGCAGAGATGCTTAAAAGTCATAAGTAAACATTATAATAACTAATATCCCATAATCTTCTTTGTTATTATTCTGCAAACGCTAGCGTGAATATACGCAGGATAAGACAAAGACAGTGACAGTACATTCTGATGAACTCAAAATCCGAATAGTGACCTTTATTAACGTGAGCATTATACCCAGACCGCCACAGGGTGGAGGAGATGTTGTTGGAAGATAGTCGGTCGGGTTCTAGTTTGTTTGTAGGTACCATTCCGGTATTTGCCTGGTGTGACTGAGGTGAAACCCTAGAAAAGTCAGAATGGGCAGTCACTGAGATCGTTCGCAGGACCTTCCGCTGGCTAAAACGATGCTCTACTAACTGAGCTACGATCGCTCGATACAACCTACACTACAGTTGTTCGTTAATGATAATGATATTAATTACCTTCTTAGTTATTCCACGGAATATAAACGTATTTCACGCTTATTTGCGCATTTCTGTTTGCTTAAGTACGTACAAACACGCAAGATCCAAGCACTCCGACGCTACGTCTTCCTATGCCCGCCAGCTAAGAAGCCCTCATCAGGGATTTTGTCAGACACCCTCATGGGGGATGCCACTCCTCGAAATAGACAACACCCCCACCTTTTAAAGTTTTACTGCTAAAAATCAGTTTCAGTCCTTCAAAATTCTACTCGCTCCTCCTAACTTTGTTTCGACTTTACCTTGCCCCACAGCTAAAAATCATGGCAGAATCCCTGGGATTGATGCACTCAACACGCCCTCTTCCCGAAATGAAATGAGTTGGCGGAATAGACACTATTGAAACTATTATGCATGCGAAAATAAGTAATGTTAAGACGCAGTTACAAGCTGATTTGAAAGCTCGGGTGGATACTATCCAGTTTATAACTTATAAAATCAGCAGTATTAAGTCAATCAGCAGTAAAATAAAAAAAATCAAGTATTAAGGATATTCGTTCTGGAATAAATCAAATGAAAGCTGATATAGAAAGAATCGATTCTGAAATTGATGAACTCCGGAAGGAAACCTCCGACTCTTTTGAGATACTGACCCACCACCCAATTTTATTTTTTATGATCAAAATCGATAGAAACCGAGCAAAACTACTCACACTCTTCCAATTTTGACTGTATACCGCTTAAACTGAAAATCCTGGCGGAATCCCTGGTTAAATCGAACCAGAGAATAACTGACTTCGTATTTTTCTACCAATTGTTTACATTTAACAAAGAAATCAAAAGGCAACCCTAGCCATACCACTACTTATATCCATCTTTTCAGTTTGTTGATATTTTGCGTGGTGTGTTTTGTTTAATCTCCGAAGCAATTGACCGCCAAAGGGGAGCATTCACAATTCGTGAAAAGAGATACTTCAATGCTCTTTTTACAACTAGTTTCTCAGCACTTTGGCCAAAACAGTTACCATAACGTTCGTATTCACGTTCAAATTATTATTATAGTTGTTATTATCTGTTCGTAGCTGGGCGATTAAGCAGGAGAATAGCAAAGCGCTTCAGGCCTTGTATTCACACGAAACTTCTTCAGTTAGCACCACTGCATCCATCATTTGACTGACGTGTCTGTGTCCGTGTTTGTTGATACGTTAGTTCGCGGTTTGACCACCTGCATTCGGAACTGAGAAGATTATACTTTGTGGGTGGTGTATTTTGTGGATGTTGAGAGACCACATATGGGCGGTCATCCTTTAAACAAGACAGAGAATCTACGAGATGGTGCAAGTGGAAATTCCAGGCGCCTAGCCAAGCCTTAGAAATATACAGATCTATGGTCTAGAGACTGGACAACTGTTCATAGGAAAGTACTCCTCCTGATACTTCATGTCCTCAACTGTGCACAAAATGTTACCCCAGAACCCAGACGTTATGCGATACACTTTGGTCTAATCGGATTGCCGAATGAGTAATCTCAAGAAGTAGGCAATAATTAGTTCTAGCGTAACAGTGAATGTTTTGGTTAGATTTCACACAGTAAACCATATGACAATGTACTGAATTTACCATTTATAATATCGGTTATACTTATCAGCTTGCCAAAGGTACCCGAAATGAAAGCGACCATGTTTGACAATAAAGTTGTATAGTCACCTGACATCATTTCTTTACATACTGACGTTAACAAGTAGTACTGAATCTGATGATTCTACAAGCACTTTCTGACTGCTGGTTTTGGCGTGTAGTTTGTAACACTAGTAATATTCGTGTTCTCCTTCTCCTTTACTACCTCACTTTTGGTCAACAATTTGTATATTTGGCTCCACTGTTCGACGGTAGATTATGGGGTCAACCGCGCATTAAAACATTCACTTACTCACTTGTTTTGTGTTAAAGCCTTCCTACATTGTAGAATGCTGTAACAATTCTATAGCTACTCCACTCGACGTTCCTAGATATTTGATGAAGTGGTACGACTGGGAAAACATTGTTAAGTTCATTTCAGGAAATTTAAAAACTACCATTGCAAAAGATTTGTGGTAATGAAACGCAAATTCCTTGACGTTAGAAACATACAATCGCTGTACCATTAAAAGTCGACTTAACATAAATGAATATTTTATTATTTCCTAATACTATTGAAAACCATTAAGGTTTTCATCACTAGTAATGCTCGCAAAAGTTGCGTTTAGTTACAATTCTTCCTAATCAATAGTTACTTCCTCCTATTAAGACCTTAAATTTTACTATTGGTATCGTTATATTATTATATAATTGTATAAAAATTACGGGTTTTCTTCGTACAAACAGACAAAATAAAATACCTACAGATACAAGTTTACTTATACACATTTGTAAATAATTGTAAATAATTATAATTCTTAAATAGTTAAGGCTCAAAAGATCTGGAAAGTTCACCACAAATGGTACGGATCCTATAAGCATGTTACACAAGAAAAACATAATAATAATGTCAACAAGGAATTTAAAATTTAAAATAATAGTAAAGTTAAATTTTCCAGTAAATTGCTAAAACGTATGCACTCGTAGTTTTCTCGAAACTTGCCATAAAGCGAATCCATCGACATTGAGTGAATGTGTGAAATATGGCTGCTGTTACGAGGAGAAAGGAAGTATATATGCCTTTACTTAATGCTATCATCGGTGGCTGAAGCAACCTGTCTTCTTTAAAGCAAACTGGCGTCCGAGATGATATGCTAGCCAATAAATTATTGCTTCACCTATAAAAGGAAATGATGTATATAAATTATGTAAGATACTGTTTGAGGTGTTGTAAGTAACCATGTTGGCATCAAAGCGAAAGGTATAGATTCCTTTTACATTCACATCAACAAAGTTGGGACGTTAAAAAAAAAGTCTGCCTGCTTTAAGCCACAAATTGAATCGGGAGGACAGAATCGACTTAGATGTAGGTGGTGAAGATAGATCCTCAAGGGAACTGTCCCCTCCCAACAAAGTTTATTTCGCTCTTTTTCTCCCCCTTAAAAAAGAAGAAATAGCGACTTGAGAAAAGAAAACCGAAGAAAATACCGATCGGGGAACGAAGAGAAGAGACTTTGCCAATAACCCAATAATATTTAACTTTCCCGGTCATTCCATACAAATGAAGTTATCAGATGGTAAAGTTTTAACCAACCTTTTTAAGTTTATTTTTCTTCTAAAGTAACATAAAGTTGGTTAATAATACTATAATGCCGTGCGCCTAAGTAACTCCGGATGTTCTGGAAGTCTGTGATGGGGAAAAAGGAACTGCATTTCAGGAAACTTGCGAAGGAGGGACTAACTACATTGTAATTTGAGGTTTCAACGTTTAAGTTTCGCTTATCAACCCACCTAGCACCGGATATGCAAAAATATCCCGTCTATATTCCCAATATACATAAACTGTTTCACAATATGTGTTCAAATAGTGATGTTCCTAGCATATATTTCTGAAAATATTACAGGGATATTCTCGATTGTAATTTTCAGAACATTCGTAGGATATTCTGGGAAATTTCCAAAGAATAAAGGGCAACATTCGTAGAATATTCTTGAAATTTCCAGAAGGATAAATGTCAACATATTCGAAGAATATTCTGGGCTTTTTTCAAATAATAAATTTTAACATGCTCTTAGAATATTGTGGGAAATTTACACATGGTCCTAGAATATTCTGGAAAATTCGCAAAGGACAAATTTAACATATTCGAAGAATTTTCTGGAAAATTCCTAAAGGATAAATATTAACGTATTCGTAGAATATTCTGGAATATACCTAAATGATAAATGTCAACATATTCTTGGAATATCCTAGAACATTCCCATAGGATAAACGTCAATATGTTTCTAGAATATTCTGAGAAATTACCGAATTATAATGCCAACATATTCCTAGAATATTCTATGAAATTCCCAAATGATAAACTTTAATATATTTCTAGAATATTCTGGGAGACTCAAAAAAGAATAAAGGCCCCGGTGGCTCAATGGTAGAGCGCTCACCTCTGGTGCTTGAGGTTGTCGGATTGATCCCTATTCATTCCATGTGGACTTTGTGGTGGACAAACACCGTGTGCGTGGTTTTCTCGGGGTTCTCCCTTTCCTCCACTTTCTTCATCCACTAATCATCCCATCATCATCCATCTGGCCTGAGCCAAAGTTGTCTGAAGGCCTTAAGGCTCAATCCAAGTGGGTTTTCCCGCCTTTTTCGTTTTACGTCAATTATTCAAATTTCAGTAGAGGAAAACAGAAATTAACTTTCACGGACCAAAGTTCGTTTCGTCCTTCAATAATGGAGTACAATTAGTTTTAATAAAATATTAATAGTAAACTCAAGATTGTGTGCAGACACTTTTGGAACTGAATAATATCCCAAAAGTGTCTGCACTCAATCCTGGAGTTACTACTAGCATTTAACTAAAACTAATTGTACTCATTATTGACGGACGAAACGAACTTTGGTCCGTGAAAGTTAATTTCTGTTTTCCTCTACTGAAATTTGAATAATTGACTTAAAACGAAAAAGGCGGGAAAACCCACTTGGATTGAACCTTAAAAATTAAATTTAATAATTCAAAAAGAATAAATGAAGAGCATGGGAGAAAACAATGGTAACCCACATTGAGCATGAATTGAAATATTTCATTAGGAAAATTCATTCTGTCTTGCCGGCATATGCGACTTCCCATAAACAAATTGCCAATGTGCTGGCATCTGTTGTTTTTAACTTGAACTCTTTCCACAGTTCAGCTCACATGAGCGTTACCATAGTATTTCTGTACTCAACTAAAAAAAGTGAGAGTTACCATTGTTTCCCCATGTCCTTCAAATATCAACATATTCCTAAAATATGGCAAGGAGTATCCTTACGCATATACGAGGAATGTTCTGAAATATTCTTATGGATATTCCAATATCGCCATAGGAATATTCTTAGCATATTCTAACACGTATGCTATACGGGAAATGAATTATTTTGGCTACTTCCTGTGCATTTTTCACTTCCGATCCCACTTAAACATTTTTCGTACATTTCTTTGTACATACATTAAGAATGTCTCAATGTATTATGTACATTTTACAGCATAGAATAGAAATGAAAGTTTGGCGGAAGCGAGACTTGAACCCAGGCCGTCTTAGTGATAGCCTATTGGTTTTGGTTTAACTAGCTCAATTATGATGGTAAAGCCCGGAAGTTCAAGCATTTACTTTACTTGAAATAGGCAGGGGAAAAGGCATTTATTATTGCTGAAATAGGCACTTAAAAAGGCATTATAAAAATTTTAAAAATATGACTTATCCTCATTACCTTCCTACATTACATCACGGTGTTGCTGATCAACAGAAGTTGTTTCATCAAGTTTTAATATATACTGAGCCTTCTGTCACAGAGAACTGTTTTCAGTTTTGAAAATGATCTCTCAACGTCCACAGAAATGAGAGGGGAGTATACTTAAAAGAAAGTATTACTAAAAGGATTATATTAACGACAGTTGATTTTTTAAACTTTAAGAACACTGCCTCTACTTTTAACTTTCCCTAGGTCATCTTTGCACACATTACACGTTTACATTTGTCGTTCACAGTTTTGTCCTTTTTACACGATACTTCCAACAGTTTATTGTTTCTCCTACAAAATCCATCGTTGTCAACAGTTTTTAACCTTTCTTCTGCAGTTTTATCATTTCTTCCGGGAACATAGTATAGTATGAGTGTGCTATCAGGCCATCAGTCAGGACTCAGAGCTATGAATAGTACCAGAGTTCCAGAAAACACTGAAACAGTGAAAGATCGCATGCAATGTTAGATGGGTCACGAGGTCAATGTCAATACTTAAAGAATCATCGATTCTCACAATTTTATCCCCCTGCATTCACGCCTAGGAGACAGCTTATGGCCAGAAAGGCAGGGTTCCTATATTTGTGTGTGTTTTTCACGCCAAAAAGCGAAATATATATATTTGTTAAAATACATTAAAAGGCAGAATAAGGTGTTATGTTTAAAAATAGGCAACGGAAGCTGAAATAGGCAAAACAGGCAAAATTAAAACTTTCTTTAATCGCTCCGACGATGACTATGAAAGTTTCCTATTATTTAGGTAATAATAATAATTCGTGACGAAAACGAAAAGGCATTTTGCCAAACTTGCGGGCTCTATCTAGTATTCACTTTTCTTACACGTTGGAGTATTCAACAAGTTGTAGATGAAAATGAGTTTACCAAGATATGAACAATACATATGGTGTCTCAAAAATCGCTGTTTATCTTGGAAAAAATGGGGAATTCGAAAAGAAATTCTTGCGATTTGGGTTCCTAATCGATTTATGAACCTAATCTTGTAAGGCTGCAACCTCCATTTGTGGTGTTTTTGCACTATATCCCAGTACCAGTCGATATCAGTAACGGACCATTTGCTATTTCGAACGATGTTGTTAGCTACTAGCATCGGTCAATATCGAATGGCAAACATTTTTGCCGATCGGTAACGATATTAATTACTGACAGTGACAGGAATATATTGTTTTAATAAACGGAATTACGTATATTTTACAGTAGTTTTATATAAATCGTGATCTTGTTTATATCCTGTATTTATTGTATTACGCGTCTTACTTTCTCGTCTTTATGGCGGATTTAGGAGAGAGACCCTGGTGAGGGGGGGGGGGATAACTTAGAAAGTTATCATTTAGAATGAAACATTTAAAGTCATTCTGAAATGACTGGGAACAATGCCTCCATTCCTCCCCCCATAAATCCGCCCATGATTTATAGTTGAAAATTTTCTCACTTGTGCTACCAGATTCGAACCTGTAATGTTGGGATTTGTTACTGTTGTCTTATCCATTCGACCACTAGGGTGACCAACTTTTCATAAAGCCAACCCGGGACACACCGTGTTTAAAGCGGAAAATAAAAAACACCAGCTTTAATTATAATTATTTTAAAGTCCGGTACAATAGGGCAATTCCGTTATGCAGCAGTGTAGGAATACTAAAAGTTTACACGGAGAATTCAACTATCATATTTGGTGAATTAGTGGCGTACCGGAAATACGTTTAGGAGGGGGTGTTAACACGAAAATTTCAAATGAAAACTTGGGTAATTCTTTACATATTTGAATTACCATCAAAACAAAATAATTTGGGGGGGGGGTATATCTCAATATTTTGTACAGTTTGGGAGCTAGAATAGATAAGAGGAGCAGTATCACGTCACCAACGTCGTCCATTGGCCGTAACTCAAAAACTAATGGGTGTAGAACACTGAAACGAAAATTTTAATGATGGAAGTTCATATGGAGAATTGATCTATCATATTTGGGGAATCAGTGGCGTATAGGGTTAAGTGGCGGGAGTCAATTTGAAAATTTAAACTTTAAACTAGGGACGCTTATTAGTTAGATAGAAACATGATTTAATTCTAAACAATTTTCGCAGGAAAAAAAACATTGTGATCATCGCCGCTGTTTAGAAGCTACAGTTGATTCAAAAGTTCCGCACCATAGGACAACCCCGTTATTAATACAGAGTGTGAAAACTGGAAAGAAGTAACCACATTCGAGTTTAAAAGAATACAATTTGTTGTTTCATTTGTGTGTGTTTTCAAGCATAATCTGCGGTCGATTAAAACAACAAATTTTTCCTCCTTCTAGTTTACGCTCTCTGTATTAATAACGAAGTTGTTTTATGGTGCAGAGATTTTGAATCAACTGTATATCCCAAACGGCTGCGATGATCATGTTGCTCCTGTGAAAATTGTTTAGAATTAAGTCATGTTTCCATGTAAATAATAATTTACCCTAGGCTAGTTTCCATTTGAAGTTTCCCCCTTGACCCCTTACACGTATTTCCTATACGACACTGATTCCAAAAATAAGATAGTTGAGTTCTTACACGTACACAGGCCATATATGTTTTGAGTTATGATTCCATTGTGTTCTAGAGATTTTTAACAAAACCAGGACTTTATGCGTCCCGGAGAAAGTCTGCCCGGGACGCGGGACTTCGAGGGTCCAAACCGGGACAGTCCCTGGTAACCCGGGACAGTTGGTCACCCTATCTACCAGGGATCCATCCATGAAAAATAATACGTCAATTATGCATTTTATTAGCTCAGACATGAAATGTGGTAACGTTGATAATCTTTTCATTACAAAATGTCTTTAAACACGGATATATAGACGTTTCATTCATGTTATTATTCGTATCCTACGTGTCATTTCTCAATTACATGGAAATTCTGAATGAAGCACAACACATTTCTTATGTTTCAGGAAGAGCTTTGAATGTCGAAATAATGCACCACGCCAATTTAGATCGGTATTTAGTCAGAACGGCCAACCATGACCGGTATCCGCGTTATTGACCCTTTATCAGCCTGTTATCCTTGTGCTGCTGGGGGTAAACACTCAGACTGATACGCAAGCTACCATCTAAAGGGAACCAGACAAACAAACTGAGTTCAAAATACTAGTAGTATAATTTTTGCAACTATAAATAAAGTAGGCTTATGCCACAAACCGAATCTAGTCCAGTATGCAAGTATTTACGCGCTAATATTTATATCTCGCAGTAAATCTTCCATAAGCAATATGACTTCAATATTTTTACACATCTGGTGTAGTTTCTTACATCTAGCTACAAATTTGGTGTCGTGTAAAGTTATCTAGAAGTTGTCACTCCAAAAACCTAATCCAACTAAATATATTGACCTATTCCTTTCATAATCCAACCATTTATTCTGTATGAACAAATGTTCATCTTCCTGGAATACGCACTTGACAATTCCATATCCATACATAATGTAGTCATCTGAGTCTATGCTTATGATCTAACTGTATCATACAAAGTCTGATAATTCTCCCAATTCTAGACTCTTAAATACTTCCAATTCCGTAATTGACTTTGCACTTGAGAACAGTCCTAGTAGTGGAAAATAAGTAACTAAACAAATGTCGAAAATATTACCAAAATTATTTCTGAATTTCGCTGCTTATTTTTTTATAAATACCTCTGTCCGATTATACCTTTGGTAATTCTATATATTTTATTTAAAATTCCATCCAAGTCTTATAAATTATAATCAGTAAATTATATTAGTTGTAATTTATAATATTAATAACATTTATAATTTATTAACATTAAATAACACTAATTTTTAACATTAATAATTTATAAAAAAATTATAAATAACATTAATTAAAGAGAAAGTAAGCTTCAGTAGCTCTTGACCTAGAAAATTTTGTTTTTATATTTCTTCACAAAGGATAATACTCTTAATTCTCTTTAAAACATGACAATCCCTCAACATGATTAATCTTATCTGGATTAAGTTAATGCTATTTAAATACTCGCTTGCTTTTATGAGAAAGTCAATTACCATTAATTATTTTCTTTCCTACAACAAAAATACATGTACTATTTTTATTCCTTTCGACTTTCACAAGAATTAAAAAGATTCTTGACGACACGTGCCTACAGACATTGTTTATTAAGCTGACAGAGCACTAAACCGTCTATATAGCAAGAGTTTTTAGGTAAGAATTACACAAGTTTTCGGCGGATGTAATAATTGCTTTAAACGGATTATGGAAAGCCTATAAAATTGGTACTCACAGAATGTTTCTCAAGATTAAAACATTTACAACTTTAATTTTCATTCGATTAGGAAAGAGGATGAAGTATAAACGAAAAATAAATTTCAATGCTAAGTTCTTTTCTTAATTTACTTCTTTAAATAAAGATGTTTAAAATTTTCTTACTTTCACTACGTGTTTTATAAGCACGCTACGTACTTTTTTTTTTCAAAACGGTCATTATTACAGATTTTAAAATGAAATTAGTGAATAAAACCAAGGTAATGTAGTGCGCAGAATCCGTCCATTGTAGTCTCTGTTTAAGGCTCATCAAGCATCATTTTACTTTGGAATGAGTCCGCTAGATGGCACGTATAATGCCTAAGCCCACAGACCGTAACTGGCAGCTGGATTACTGACGAAAAGAACTAGTTAACGAGAATAAGATGACGCTGTAAGGAAAGGGAAATTTGGTCCTTGAAGACTCATAAGAAGGGAAGAACAATTCCCTTTTTAAATAGAAAAAAAAAGATCTGTGTGATGATAATTCTTCGTGCCAAGATGAAATGGAGAATATCCTTCTTTTTTATCAAAATGTTGTGAGACAAACGTGAGCAAAATGTCTTTTATCTAGAGTGTTTTATTTTTAGAGATTTGTAATCTTCTGGGACAACTCGGATGTATTTCCTTCCATTTTAACTCTGTAATGGTCGTTATCAGAGTATAAAAAGCAATTAATCTCTCGCTCTTTCACTCTCTCTTACACACAAACACATACACTTTCTCTCAGCTGTGATGCATATGAATGTGCGAACGTGTGTGAGTGTGTATTCACGTCAATTGGAATGTACTATCTAAAGTTACCTAATTTTACTGAACGGGAACAAAGTTATCGCTTATGTCTTCTTCTTCAGTAGATTTGTCGTACGACGATTCAGCTGAAGTCTCTCTCCATTTTCGATCCTGTACATCTTAGTTCATCTGACTGTCTATAGCTTCTTCTGTATGTAATATCTTCAAGCATTTTAACCTTTCTTCTTCCTTTTACATTTTTTTCTTTAACTTCTTCCTCTACGACTGTTCTCTGCAATGTATACTCCAACTAAGATGTATTTCCCTTTCTTATTACTCTTTACGCTTTGCTTTTCTCCCCAATTCTTTACGATACTTCTTTATTTTCTTCCCTATCAGCGTATTTTGCCTTAATTATTTTCCACCAGGACCACATTCTAAAGCTTTCCAAGTACTTTTCTTCTTTCCTTCTGATTGTCTACCATATAACACCACACTCCATATAAACATTTTGTAAATTTCTTTCTAATCTCAATTGATATTAGGCTTTTCCAAAGTCAATATAAATCGCATCGGCTTGCTTTCCTTCGTTTAATTGAAATAACTGGCTTCACATGATTAATAATTCGTTGATATACAATTTCTTCAAAGAATTTTACAAAGACTGGAAAGATTGCTCTAGGCCTGTGGTTGGTAATTTCTCGTCTGTCGTTTATTTTAGGAGAGAAAATACAATGCTTTTAGTGGCAAGTTAAACGCCATCAATAGGAGACATTAAATATACCAATACGTCCTTTGGCTATTTAGTAGGGTATACTATCATATCCAACTGTCATTTTGGATTTTAGGTCATTGATAGCCTTCTCTCTTTCATTCAAATGTATTTGATCAACAGACAACATTCCAATTTCTTCGTAAACCCTAGAATTACTATCAAAATTATTGAATGGTTGAGAAGAGGATAGAAATACTGATTGAAAATAATGTGGAAATGTATTAGGTATTTTATCATTCCTACATAAATCCCGATCTTTAAATTTTAATATATTTGGGGGAAGATGTTTTGTTTTGTTTTTAACAATTTTCCACGGTTGTCCTGGATCATTATTGATATTATTTTCAGAATTTGATGTGAAGGTGTTATATGCTATTTTTATGTCTTTCTTGACTTTCCTACGCAATCGAACAAATTCCTGATAGTAGGGTTTTCAATTTTCAATTTTGTATGTAGATATTTTATGATAAATTGTTTTAACCTTGAGGTTTCTAATAATATCTTTAGTGAACCAGCTCGCATACTTTCGGACAGAGTGTCTTTTGCAGGGGACACATTTAACAAATATTTCATAAAGTTTACTAACTAAGTCATTAGCATTATTATAATCTTTTAAGTATTCACAATCAACTTCCAGTATATTTTAAGGTAGGTTTAATGTACTTCATGGAATGGTTCTTTTTAAGTTTTTGCGCCCTTATTTTAGTAAATATTGTCGTGCTTAACACGTTGATAACTGTCGCTTTATCTGAAAATCACAACATGGGCGCCCTCGATCATTACTAACTGTAGTATTCGATACCATTTCTAGTTTACGGCAAAGGTTGTACACACATCAAGACCAGTGGCTACTTTGAATGGGGTTACATGTTGGAGTAAGATGTATCTCTCTGCCTGTGAAACAAATGATGGGAGTAACACAGCCCAGGCTAGTCTCATTGAAAATCATTATAAATCACCATGGGAAGTTGCTGTAGCCATTGGGTTTAATGTCTGCGCTTTCAGTTTCAAGTAGTGTGAAAATTAGTTTGGAACCTCACGAGAGCCGACATGAAAAGAATACATCTGTGGTGTAAGGAAAGGCAAGAAGGAATCCAGACAACAATGGAAAATTGGAAAACCATGTGTATTGCACATTATTGGAAATTTGAAAACCATTTGTATTGTATATTATGTAAGGTAAAGCTATGCCCTGTGCGATGTGCATGAGCTTTAGTAGGGGATGTAGAAAGTAGCACATATTCTCGACCAACGGTACGAACCACGAACTGAGGTGGGGTAGTACTCCCACGCTTAGCCAACGTTTTTTATACTCTAAGTATATTTTCTACATTACAAGTGCTTTTGACTTCAGTCGTGGTATGATAATATAGGAAATACGTTCTTGGATTTTGTCCTAGAGCTCACAACGCATGTGCGACAACCAATTGATTTATTTTCCAACGGTAAAGGCTCTTAAACATTCTCACGAATTGTACGTCTTCAAATTAACAGACCGAAAGGGTAACATAATTCATTTTTCAGTTTACAGATGCACAGCATATCCAAATCTTGTAAATTAATAAGTGTTTTTCTTTTAAAGAAAATAATGGTAAAATAATCAAAATTATTATCACAACTAATATTACATACATTTAAAACTATGAACTTAACTTCAAGATTCGAACCCGATATTAGAACTAATTAAAAGTTATTGCCAGTAATCTGGGCAATTAAAAGTTAAGTAAAACTTATTTGGAAGTTGCTACTCATCAATCATATAATGTGAAATACATGGGTTTTCGCTTCACACTACATGAACAACAACCTTGTCAACGTTTCACGTGGCTCTGACTGCAAATAAACAATGATTTGATGCGTGCTATTCATCTAAAATAGCTCACAAGAGAATAATACAGTTGTGTTGTAACCAGTCCACTGGCTGAACAACGTTGTTTCTGTGGCATAGCTGCAATCTGAACAATTAAGCAATGCAGATAAATGTTCCGTCCATTTCATCTACTTATTCTCTCAGACCCGTAACGAGACTTTTATAGTCAGGGAAATAAAAATGTCACTACTTTCTCTTCCCGAAGTGTCTCGCGAAGGCAATTTTTGAACGGAACATTTAGCGGTAAAATCGAAACCAATGCCTTTTCGATTATAAAACTTGGTCAGTTTTTTGAACAAAGAATTGTGTTAACTATACTGAAAAATCCATTCTTTTGATAATGAATTCTCTAAAAAAAAAAAAAAAAAAAAAAAAAGTTTAAATATGACCGACTTTTCAAAATAATCAAGAAAACAAAACATTTCGTCATAAAATCTAAACCAATGTCTGGTCGATCATAAAACTTGGTCAACGTTTAGAACAAACTAGTGCCTCATCTACAGTGCACTTTTCTTGAAAATTTGTGTGGTTCTTGTTTTTAGAATATGGCTAAATTTTGAAAAACAACTAATGTTCCATTGTTATTACAGTAAAAATTACAGCCACAACCTCCTTAATGTCGTTTTGATTGTGTATACTCCTTGATTATACATTTATGTCCATTTCTTTGGAACTATTGGTTCTGTAGTGGACAAATAAATAAATAAATATCTAAAAGTAGTTACTGAATATAGTGAACACAGATGTAATTTTGTTACGGAAGCCAGTACACAATTTGCGAAATCTTGGTATTTTCTATATTTTCCTAAAAATTGTCAGTATTTCTGTGTACCTTGTACAAACGATTTGCGATAACACAAACTACACACAAAAATATATCATATAAAAAATAATGCATTCTTTGTGTTAATTAGTTTGTTAAGGTATGGTTTGTCGAAAGTAAGTGTAGAACATACTACGTTTTGAGTTTCAATGATTATAAAGAATAATTTTGAAAAGGAACATCACGGCATATTATTTTCTCTTCAGGAAAATAAAAAATACGGGTCTCTTAATCTTCCGTAAAGAGCTTATAGGAAAATTATTATTAAAACCTGACTTCACCGGTACGTATTGAGACGACTCGAGTGCTATCCTCATTCCTATAATTTTGTTTCTTTCCTGTAGACCACCAAGAACCTCTACTTGATAGAGGAAAGTAGGTATTTAACAACAGTGTTTGTAATTTAAAATATCTGCGAATATGTTTTAGTAAACTATACATCCTAGTAGAAATGACCGCAAACACACGACTTTTTTATGCTAAAATCAGAGGTTCCGCCAGGGTTTTCAGTTTGGAGATGGGGTGTAAAATCCAAATTGGGGAAGTGGAATTTTGCACGGTTTCTATCGATTTTTGACCGTAAAAAAATTAAAGCTTGGTCGGGGTTGTCGACAATTTGGGGTGTATGCCGGAATTACTGGCTGTGACTAATTTCAAATCAGTGTGGAATGAAAATATTGAACTTTCTTTGGTTTTGCTTCCTGGTTTTCTAGCTTTGTTGATTATTGAGTGTGAGTACAATATCTTACAGAAGCGTTAATTAAAAAATAAAGTATTAAACTCTTTGTAAAGCTGAGGTAAGAATCCACTCATTCTTTATCAATTGCTTGTTATGTTAATTGTGTTTGAAGTGAGAATGAAAACAAGGATGGGAAAGTTCACAATATGGACTACTATGATGTTTTAAAGATGGAATAGTATTATTTTGGTTTTGTTAACAAAACTGTCTGATTTTGAGTGTGGTGTTCTCATATTCTATGGAACAATGATGAATAATACAAGTTATAGTAGAATTTAATATCATTTTGAACATTAAAAAAAAACTTAAGTGAAACATTGATAATAAAATAAACATTTATCAAGAATTGTTTTAGTGTTTTGTGTTTACGAGGTCTGACAATTAAGTTCGCGGACTCGCCATAATGTACTCACACGAGCATCACTGTACAATCAGCTCAACAAGTGTTCATAACCTTTGTATATCAATGTATCACAGTTCTGTGTTCGCGGTGATTTGTGATTGAGTCTTGCTGAGTAATGTGCATTATTGTTATAGCGTGTCTTTGTGTGTCGTGGCGGAAATATGTGAGGTGAAATGTCTACAGTCATGACATAAAGGTAATGATGATGATGACTACTCTGGTTGCCATTCCAAACTGATTTCCAAAATTACTTTAAAGGATGGACTGGGCACTGGTCGTTGCATAGAGTCCCAAAGGTACTAATTCGAAGGTGACCGTAGCGATATTCAGCAATAACGTATGTAGCAATATATATGGGATCTGTTCGCGATCTTAATTGCCAGACCTCATTTATATTGCAATATTTAACGTATATGTATGATTTCAGCGTATGAAATGGGTCTCACACGAACCAACTTTACGTCTTTATGTGAATGGGTTCGCTTATATGAAAAATCAACTTTATATTTATAAGATCTCATGCCATGATCCGTTACTTGAATTTGTGATATGCTTGAAAGATCGGATAGTCAACTTTAGTGCTCCAAATCTGTCCACCAGTGAGGGCTACACCAGTCACGCTGCGACTATAGAGCTTATTATTGATCAATACTTCGGCGCTTTGCAGCAGCCAGAAGATTCATCAATAATTCTCTAAGGTCATTGGATCATATCAATATTTTGAAAGCTCCTTGTAGCTATTACCATAAAGTAAACCATAGTATTGAATATTCTATCAAAGTTTGCAAGTGAATTTCTTGTTATTATATCCTGAATGTCATGAACTATTTAAGAGTTACGTATCATATTGTCGACTTACAAATGAAATACATTAATTAAAAAAATACGATTTTGAGTTAATGTGATTTTCTAGACTAAAGATGTGTCTTCTTTTGATTGGTGAATGACACCAATATGTTCAGTGTTGATCATCAATAAATGTGTGTTTATTAACAATTTGGAAAATACACTAAGTCACTTCATATGTTGACACTGAAACCCACTAAGGCACTTTGCTTTTCGCTATTATTGAACTAAAACAAACGGTAAACGTGGAAGTTGCGAGATAGGAACCTGTTTGACTATTGAATGCAGAATACGTTTCAATATTTTTTGACACTTGCGAGAGACAAAACCATATGCACGTGGTGACATTCTTATCGTATCTAGTTGTAGTTCATCCAAGACTTAAAATTATTGAGCCACAAAGTGGACACTCATTTATGAATGTAGAGTCTATGTATAGCTCTATCGGAACAACAAGAAAGCACGTTGACATATGCACTGTATATGAACTGGAACTTACCTTTAAAAACACCAGAAGGAAGAACCTCCTACCGAAGAAAAGAATTTACTTATAACGACTTTTTTGGATCTTAAGAAACTAGTGCAGAATTCAGCAAACAATAACATGCCAGATGAGCAAGGAAACAGTACATTGGCTAAAATATAAACGCTGGAAGGACGAGAAAGGTAAATCAAGAGCAATTAGTTACATTTATGACTATAGCAGGCAATATACAAACATAGGAGTCGCAAAGTAAAAGAAACGTTGTTTGCAACTATTGTTAGCAAGGGTACAAGAAACATTGCCTATTTCAGAGGACAGATCTTGTGAAGGCGTGCCAGAAACAGATATCCTCATCTCTTCATAACTGGTATGAAAAACTTCCTTAATCTGTAACAGTGATTCTCAACTTGGTGTGCAACAGTATTTCTATTAAAAAGTCGTGAATTGCTAAGTATGCCGCATAACTTCTGACACTGTTATTTTGCTAGCTGAAGTAATTCAAATAATTTCACTCAATATTGATTTAAAAAAAAAGAATCAAGGCAAACTAAGACAGAGTCACTAGATGTTCGTGCCCAATCATCAGATGGGCCCAAGTGAAATACGTTGAGAACCACTGATCTAAAACATTAAGAGATGTATGTATGTTTATAAAACTTCTTAATCGCTCTGGAAAGACAGATCTAAATCAGGAAAAGGAACAAGCCGTATATCATAGTGAATCATAATTGGCCACATGCAAGTTTTGAATTAGGATATGGAAAGAAGTATTGAATTTGAACTCTGCTGTGTCTAGGATTCATAGGTTTTGAAGAAACCTTCAATTCGTTCTACTTTCGCAGCAGTATTTAAGTCATGCACATCAAGGAATAGAAGGTGTATGTATTAAATTGCTACAAAACGCGAACTCAATAGCTACATCTTTCATAAGCCTTGAAAGAAGGTGAAAAATTGAAGGTTGGAAAAGAGATAAGACAAAAGGACTCAATCTCTACAAAACTGTTTCCTCCGATTCTGGAGAAAATATTAAAAATATAAACTAGGATGAAATTGGAATAAAAATCAATTGCGGATGTCATAATCATTTACGACTCGAGTATCCCCTTTGCTTGAAATGCAGTAAAACTACAAACCAGAAGGAAAGAACTGAATAATAATAGTTTGGAAATAGGACTTAAAATTGAAATTAAGAAAACGAAAGTTTTCATCACCATGATGAAAAAAGAGACATAGAGATACATAGCGTAAAGCATGACGTAGTTAATGAAAATTTCTAGAACAGCTGAAATCATTGAATGCCAAAGTGACTGAGAAAAGTAAATAGCAGATATAGAAAGATATGGAACTCGTTTGGAAGTCTACTTTATTCTAAAAGCACGTTTTCAATATGTTTGAAGCGTAAAATACATGATTAGTACATTGCATAATTAAAGCTGAGCAATGGTAAAGTCTATAATCAACTAATTTGTAAATTATCATCAAATTTAAGCATATATTCCATGCAAGAAAAGTCAAGTGAGATATTTGCAAAAACTTTATTTTTATGGCATTTTCTTACAATTTGATACATTCCAGATAAACGTTTCAAATAAAGGGACACTGGGACGATTTTTACTTTCAAATTATGATGAGAAGACATTCTAACATTACGCTATTACAGAAAAAAAGGTTATTTATCATAATTTTATGATATGGAGATGATGACTACTTTTAGCAATCAAATCTTGTTCTAATAGAAGGTTCAAGTGTGGTCCGTTCTACTCCTAATAAGTATAGTTGGTATAACATTTTCATTTCTCCTCCTACGCACAATATAACAACGTACCAAGATACGGTTTTGTTCTTGAAGCTGACTATAAGCTTAGCGCAGAATAAGTTTTTATTTAATTAAGTTGCATATACAATGTCAATGGTTTTTCACATACATATTATAACACCTCAAAAACTAAGTTTTTCGCTATTTTTTACAAAACCTGTTTCGTCTTTTACTAGCTGATATAACGCCATTATTGATTGGATATTGGCTATGATAAAGAAATACGTCACTGGACTTGCCTCCTTTTATACATTATCTTAATATCTTTGACGAATACAGATAAAACCTTGATTTTACCTAAAATGAAAATCCAATAATATTTTCGTCTTTAAAATTGAACACACAGAAGTCTGAATCGAATTCATACACATTTTGCAATACTCCGTGTTTAGTACACACATACACTCACAATCGTATAAGAATTCGATCAATATATCATGTTTGTCCTTACTTTGCATTTACTTTCGAAACTAAATGTATTTGCCAAACATGTTTATTCATAAGAAATAACTTAGTACTTTGAGAAAATTGTTCAAGGGGAAAAAATAGTGCTGAAAATTTCTCAACGCCACTGCAGCTGCGCCACCACGGTGACAAATTTCGAAAATAAACAGATGCGAAGGCATTCTCCACGCTCTGGTGAATAAACATTTCTCTGAGAATATTCACGGGACTTCCCGTCATCCAAATTTCATTTCCTTCATCAAACAATCCGAGTTCTTCGTCCCATCCATCTCTTTTCCCATCGTTCCTTGTGGAAACCAATCAACTCAGAAAAGAACTTGACAGAGAGAGAGGTAAATATTCGGAGGAGTTCTCTCAGGTGCAAGTTGAAACTTGTTGCTAACCGTCTTTTGAAGAGCTGAAACAATAATGGAGAGACCTTCTTTTCTGATACTTGAGGTTGACGCAGTGTTTCTTTCAGTATGACAAATTGGGAAGAGGGGGAACAACGGTACTATATATACAAAATGAAGATTTTGTGGCGCGTCGTAAGTTGTTTCAACACCTTTTTAGGTTCCATTGGAAGTACGATTCTTTGGCTAATTTTATGGCAAAAAAGTGCTTTCCCAACCCTTGAGTTACTTGAATAATTAAACTTTATAAAAATATTTGCATGTAATATCTTGGGGTAAATTGTACTCGCAAATTTAAAAACATATTTTCTCGTATAATTTTCTGATCATTTTGAAAATAATATTATGTAGGGGTAAGTGTTTCAGGCAGCAATACACGATAAAATTTATTACAGGTGCCTTCTCTGTATAAAAAATCGACATTAAGTTACCGTATATGATATTAAAATTTCTCTTAAGCATTTTGCTAAACATATAAGCATTGTTACTGACTAGGAATCTGCGTGATTTATACTAACTAGTCAATACCAATGTAGAGATTTCGTGCATAAATTTAGTCACCCTGCACTGTATACATAACAATTTTTACGCAAGGACATGCGTATCCAAACAAAACAAAACATTTTACTGATAACCCAGTGAACGTCCCCTACAAGATGTTATAAACCTAAAAGTGCAAACTTTGGTCTTCGAAAAGTATCAAATTGGACTCATATCAAATAAGCAAATGTGATACTACCATGAACTTCCAGCACGTTAATTACCAATGTTTCCAAACATAACCTTCTCACAAATTATCATTTCGCTAAGTATCAATTACTCCCTTTTCCACACCTTCGAAACGTTCTCAAGATGATATGATCTATAAGCCATCCCGGGATTTGCCTGGTGAAACTGAGGGAAACTCTGTAGTACCTCAGTCAGGATGACCTAGAGTGGGGTTAGATACACGTACCTATCTTTTACCGATCTGAAGTCTGCGACGTTACCACCAGGAACATGGTGCTTGAGTCTTCTTCCCTTTGAGTTTCCATGTTGTTGCTGCACCAATTATTACAACACAGACTGCAGTAATAGATGCCTCCTCCGCTAAAGCCATGACTCCACACTATGGACTAAAGGGATTTCCTACTACAACATGTTAGCTGGGATCCCTTTCAGTTATTCATATATATACTAGCTTGTCAGTAACTTTACGCTATTAACAATTCATTTTTTTTTTAAATGCACATGTAACCAA
>JAGDQP010029790.1:0-23105 GCA_022664845.1 Lepisma saccharinum | reverse complement strand
TGATTGATGACCAAAGAATTGAGGGAAAGATTAATTAAACGTTTTGCATGGAGTATTGTGTTATTATATATAGATTAGAAACGTGGACTTAACGAAGGGGAAAAGAAAGAAAATTGGAAGTGTGTGGAATGTAAACTTGAAGAATAATTAAGAAATGGATACAGAAGATACGCAATGAAGAAGTGATGAAGAAAGAAGATTAAACTGGTTAGGCCATTCACTGCGCATATACTAAGAGATGCAATTGAATGTATGATTGAGGGAAAAGAGGAAAAAGACCAATCCAAATCATTGAATGTATTAAGGAAAAGATAAATCGTATGCTGGAACAAGAATGAAAGCACAATACATATCTACATTATTAAAGTTTTTAAACGGGCACTAAGAAGTAATCACTATAGTAGTTTCACAACTTGGTTTGTAAAGCTGTTATGGGGTCTCTAATGCTTTCTAACAACGTTGTTTACCATTTACATCACAGAGGGATCTAAAAATGTGTAACTTATACCTATTCTTTTCTTCTTGTATTGTTTATGAAGGTTTTCCATTAGTTTGGAGAAAAAAAATGCTTTTTTAGGTGTTTCCATTACCGACAAGCCGGCCTAAGATTTTATTTAAACATATATATTCCACTACAAATTGACACTGTTCGTACGATTAAAGGTGAAGAGTTAGCAAACAACAATCTCAATACTTTCAACAATACTCAAATAACCCTATTGATGTACAACTCTCGCTAAGTTTCACAAAGTTTTGATTATTAGATTTTTTTTTTAAAGAATTAAAATGTATTAATTGCGGGTACTGTGAAACGAATGAAAATTATTTCTGAATTCCAAGACAACTCTCTTAGAAAAAAGTGCACGTGTTTTACAATGTAGAAGAACGTATCGTATACCTAAAAAGAGTCCTCTGATGTTAATTTCTATATATTTTTAATGTGCCAAGATGAGTGTATCTTTCAGTAAAACCTCTTCAGTGGGGTATTTGTGCATCTCCGGGATGATATTGGTTTTATCTCTACAGGGGTAAGAAACTAAGTTCAATATAATTATTATTACAAGACAAGTTTTCTGGGCCATAATATTTTTAGTGATCTGGGATGTCAGTTCCTGAAAGACATACTGAAGATGTGCATATATGATAAAAGAAAGCATTGTTCTCCATGCGTCATTTTAGAACCCTTGATGGCATAGCGCGAGCTAAGACTAACAATGAGGAACTTTATACACCCGGTTTGTGCGTTAGTTCGTTTCTAGCACAAATGTCCTGAACACGTTATGTTGACACTCATAACAGTTAAGTTACAGTAGATCGCATAACATCGTAGAGAGTCGGTGCTTTATTGAGACGAAATACCAGAACAAAACCTGATTTATTTGTTAGCAGTTTTAGGTCCTTATCAAGAGAATCCTCAGAGCCTTGAATTTGGTTGTCACAACGCTCACTTATTTTGTAACAAATGACTTCGGTCTGTATCGTTGAGTAAGCTGTTCAGTTTCAAAAACGATGCTTCACTCCGTACTTGAACCCGAAACCTTGGAGACACTGTTCTAAATTGGAACAAACACTTCCTTACAAAACTGGTTTCGGTGGTCTACGAAAGTAAAAACAAGTTGGTGAAAAAGAGCATAAAATGTATGTCATGTTGGTAGAATCCTATTCCTCAGCTGCAAGAACCGCAAATTAGTAACTTCTATGAGATATGTTGAACAATTTACATAGAAAAGTTACTAAGCCTGAGTTTATCATAACACATTGTAAAGAAAAAGTGTGCTTAAAATGTAATCCTAAAAGATCACGCGCGCAACAAGGCTTCAAAATTTACCTTCTAGTACTTTATAATAACCTTTTCACACTGCTTGTTCACATAATACACATTTCCCAACAGGGCCGCAACTTGTATTTTGGCAAGAAAAAAAAATCTTCGTTTTCAGCGTCCCTTAGAAAGAGCCAAAACCGTACAAAACCCTCCTCAACTTCATTTGGCGCCATTGCAGTCGTCCGACGTCTTGGACACGTGATCTCTTTGCCCCTCCTAGTTGCGGCCCTGCTTCCTAAGCACAAAATAGAGATTCAGCAAGGATATGTACAAAAAAGTTTATTACTATATTTTGCAGTGTAGTATTTTGACAATAGAAATGCACTACTGTTTTAAAATCCTGTTTCATTTGTAACTTTATCTCAATCAAGATTCTGACTTGTTTATTGGCATGTATACCTAAATGTTTTCGAAGCATTTTCGCAGTTCTCACTTATTTGTAGTAATATAACGTTCTAACAAGTAAAGTGTTCTTCCCTAGAAAAGTTGTTAAGAAGTTCATTTGAAATATCATTTTGTGGTGGTTATTATAGAATATATAAATTTTGCTCGCCTGGTCGTATCAGAAGATCGAAAATGTACTTAGAACACAACACCCGGTCGCTGCAGTCTCCATTTAATTTCCACGAAATTATGTTCAAACGGGACATTCTTCCTTAGGCTGTTGATTGACTTTGTCCACTGTTGAATACTACTTACTTACACACTAAATCAAAAGAGCGGAATTCTCACTCTTTTTAGATGGAAAAGCGGGACCGCTCCTTTTCGAGCGGAATTTTCGATCGAAAAAGAGTGGTTTCTAACAAAACATTATCGCGTTGGAGGGAAAATGTACTCTTTCTAGATGGAATTTCGCTCTTTTCGATGTAATTTATTTTTTCACTCTTAAAAGAGCGGTTTTCTATTGAGTCGTCAAAGGTGAAAGAGCGATTTCTCATCTTTTTAGAGTGATTTGGTGCTTCAATTTCTCATCGTTTAGGAGTTAATTTTCCCATCTTTGCAGATCGGTTTGAATTCCACTCTTTTTACAGCGATTTGCAATGCATCATGGGCATGGCTACTAGTCAACATTGGTCTTCGCCATTTGTAAAAGCAAAGGTTATCGAAAGACTAAGCTATACTGTGAAATTTATAGCGTAGATAGTTAAAAATGAGAAAACAGAACTTTAAAACTTTTCTGTTAGTAAAATACACCAAAAAACGTCAGGAGTAAATGTACGTACAAGAAATCTTTCAACGTTGTAATCAAGTACCTGACGAGACGAAAGAAACAATTCCGAGGACGCATTCTCGCAGTTGGACCCTTGGTTGAGGGGTTAACGCGTTGGATAGCTACTCGAACGGTACCGGGTTCAAATCTCCTCCAGGTATAGTTTTATTTTACTCATTTTCATTCACAAATACAGTACTTTTCTTTTTAGTACGTATGAGTTAATGCTCCCTTTCGCACTTTTGTACATTTTATTGCGTCGTTTTCATGTTCACAAGATGTAAATTGTATCTGAATAGATGCGGAAATTTCTCATTCGCTCCGATGAAAATTCGCTCTAAACGAGCGGTCACTTTTTCCGCTCAATTTGAGCGGAGTCCGCTATTTTGATTTTAGTGTGTAGTCTATGACATTCGGAACTCGCAAGCTCATTGCCGCAGTAACAAACATTTTCCATAGGTCACTATTCTGGACACGAACGATGTCAGTAAGTTGTGAAGTTCGATCACGTGAAAATCCAACAGAACCTTATGGGTTTACTTTATGTTTGGTTATTGTTTGGATTACTGACAATGAAACGAACAAACATCTTATATAACTAAAAATCTGCAAAGAAATCATATTTGTGAATATGTATTTTTAAATCTTCGAGCAGGAACACGAGTCGGACATCCTGTCGTTTACACTAAACTGTCAGTTATGATTCAGCAACATCTAATGGATAATCTTTGTATTATACTTAGGAAATTACTCCCTCAACTCGGTAACTACAACTAACAGGGAGGGTTAAGTTGAGCGTCATGCTCAGCAACACATCAAATATCTTCCAGACGCTGGAAAATTAGCAATATCACTAGTTATACTAACCAACGGCAGGATAAGTTTTGTCAATTACATTCCGTAAGAATAACCGAGGACCTTATTCCTTAATTTGCTTACATCACTAACTTGAAGAGTAACAGGAGTTGTTCATTAGGTAACATACCCTTAAGAACTAGTTCTATCATTGTGAGAATTTTAGATACTGAAAGCGAAGCAGTAATTGACAGCGTCGCTAAAACTACACGCTCAGAGGAGTTGTGGAACAAGTTAGGTTCGATTGTGTCTAGTTCTAAATGGACCACTGCTAATAATGTATTACTTTATTTCACGGGAACACGCAAAAAAAAGTGTCTTGTGTCATGTCCCTGTCATTAGCAAATTTATCCCTGCTTCAACCTATGTATGTGGTGAAAGGACTAGATCACCTCATTTTATTGGGGGAAAAACTTGTAAGGGATCAGTTGTTATTGAACAGGAAATGCTGAAATTGAAGTCCCAGTGAACTTAACCGGGGACAATACTGAACTCAAACTAAATTATATTGAGCCGAATTCCATTAATACAATAGGAACGACATGTGAATGCCTAGAGGAAACTTTTATTGAAAGAAAATGTCTTGATACTAAGGATAAGGGAGCTTGTGAATGTGAATGTCGAGGCTGTCAATAACACTTTAATGAATGGAGTGATTCTTTGGTAAATATAAAAAAGGGTTTTCGTTATACAATAGATGCTGAGATGCACACCTTGTATGTACCTCGACTTGTGTATGCGAGGTGGGTTTACACTCAACATATAGAAAAGGTCTGACCTAGGGTAGATAATCTACTCTAACAAACCAAGCTGAAGAGCCTATTGAATAAAATATGGTAAATAATTAGGACGTTTTTATTAAAACAAGACCAACCAACCACATAATCACAATTGACGTTTTACATACCGGTACATTTGTAAAATACATAACTTAGTTGTACTATTTTTCCACTATAAATCTTGACTGAAAAATATCAATATTCATCAAATAGCAAACTGCAAAAAGCAAATTATCAAATCTCGTTTAGAAATTAATTTCCATTTATAAACATATATCTTTTCATTTACTTATACCGACGAAAATACAAAGACTTTTTGTCTGCCATCTATTTACAAAGGTTTACAATTCAAACATCGTCAGCTGTCTGACAAAACACAATCAGCACTTTGGAATACAACGACAGACTTCCACGGAAATATGTGCACATCGTTCTACAACATTGTGGATCCAGACTATAGGTAATTATACTTCACAACAACCTTATTTAAGCAGAGCTGTGTTATATATAAACTAAAATTTAGAGATACATTAGTTCCAAATGTAAAATATTACGTAGTGCCATTTGCTCCAACTTGCCTACCATACGCAGTAGTTCATTATATTTTGTTGCATTATAGCCTGTTCCTGGCAACAGTTTATTAACGCTGTAGATCACCCCCGCCATCTTGGTACGCACCTTCCATTGATTTACACGGGAATTGTTTTACTCATTTTATGCCTCTCGGATGTAGAATGTTTAAGTTCTGCTTTCACAAAATTTGTCTTGGTGGTTATTTTGACTCTTGTATAGTTTTGGTTTGTGAAGTTTCTCCAAATATATAAGTATAATGTATTATTAATAGTTTGCTATATAAATCACAATATGTTAACCGGAAATTATACTGTTCCTGTGTAAATTATTGCATTTCTATAAAGTAGCATGTGTAAAAGAGAACATGACGATAAACTGGACGAAAACAGAAGTCAAAACTAAACTCCTGAAAAGTATAAGACGAGTAAAACAATTCCCATGTTAATCAATGGAAAGTGCATACAAAGATGGCGGGGGTGATCTGCAGCCTTAACAGCATAGCACAACTGTTAAATTATTTTCTCCTCAGTCACACAAGGCAAATGCCGGAATGATACCTTCAACATAGGCCCTGGCCGACACCTTCCCAAATCCTTTTCACTCCCCCCTCCCTATCCTGGCCTGAGCCTTGGATGCCTAAAGGCATAAGTAAAATTTTAAAAAAAATCAGCTGTAATTTAGATACTCTCCCGGGTCGTTCAAAACAGTGAAAGTTAGGTTAGGTTACGTTGGATTGAGTTAGCTTAACTTATATTATTTTGAGTCATCTTTAATTGAGCTTAACACCTTGAGACTTCCGAAATCAGATACGAAATGCACTGAAAATTGTGATTTCTCATCCGGTGGAGTCTCCAAAAAGCACCCCATGTATCTCTTAAAATGAACCTAAATGTAAGAACAATTTGAAATTTGTTTCTGCTTTTAAGTTCAGAATACGGCTTATTACGTAGTTGCCGTGGTAAGCACACTAACAGAACAGTCCTAAGAACGAGGAGACACTGACTCACCAGTGCCTCTCTACATCCACATTCATAGATAATGGACGATGCAAAAGGCTCGAAAGTTGAGCCGTTTGTAAACATCGAGCTAATACACATAGAGTAAGGTGACCGATGATGGTCACTCCGCGTATGATGGTCACCCCTTCATAGTTTCGTACACAAACAATAGGTGGCAGTGTAATTCTGTGTTGAAGTATGTGAGGACACACTAAGAAGGCTGTCAAATTCGCAGGAAATTCTTTTAAGTAGTATCAGTGTAGTTGTGTTATAAAGTGGAAATATATACATTTTCAAGGTGCGTTATAAAATGAGACGTGAAAACATTGCGTGGTTGTAGGCGTAATTTGTGTTCAACACTATTATCCCATTTGTCTTATCCTCGCTGTTACCAGAGGTTCAATGGCTGCCCAGCGTGGGTTTCTTGCAGTCACGTGTGTACAGCCTGTGACGTCAAATGAGAGGGTGCTTCGCCTAACCCTATGATGGTCACAGCGACTGGTCTATATGATGGTCACTGTGGGTGTTCAAGTACAAGTAACAGTTACGCTTTGTTCTTCCTTCTCGTGTGGAAGCAACCAATTTGTTAGTTCCCGTTTAGATACTGACAAGTACGTAAGCTTCTTTACGTTGTCCCCTCTTCCACTGATGAAAAACAAACGTGTGCAACCGCATAAATTAAATCCCGTTTCTCCAAATAAAATGAAGACGATTCGCGATAAGCAACTTAAAGAAGATCTCAAGCGCACGCGTACCAGTGGCAAAGGCGATCCTTCGTCGTTTCAAGGTACTTCGTTGAACGAATAACTTCACAAACCCATGGTGTTATTTCCAGTTGTATCGCTCGTACCAAGACCTTTCCTGCCAGAAAGAAATTGAGGTTGTCGGGTGATGCTTCTGATTGCTGTGTGTCTTGTGGAAAAAATATTACCAAAGAAGTGCTACGAATACAGGTGATTGGATTCAGTGTGTTTTGTATAATCTGTGGTCACATGAAACGTGCGCTCAGTCGTATAGTGTGCTGACCAAAAAAAAATATTTTTGCGGCAAATGTTTTGATGTGGAATAGGGTCCAGGCTACAGACTGTGGTATCCAAAAAAAGTGAAATGTAAAATTTTATGTTTAACTAAAACAGAGCTTATCTATACGAAATAAATAGTGCGGGGTGATTTTACGACCCGATTCTAGAATGAAACTCGGAATGTTAATATTACACCTTAATTTACGAACATCCATTTAGCGCTTTCCTTAGGATTTTCATTAAAGTTTCCACGTAGGATGCACTACTAACAGAACTGCTTTTCAGCTTGCACCTCCACAACTCAACTTTTTTATGTACCCACTTAACCTAGCTTCAATTGTTTCTTTTTTCGGCTACAAATATCATTGTATTTTCCTTATAATAAATATTATGCACTGTTGACTAACACACATGTGATTATTTAGACTATTTTTTTTACCAAATTGTATTCTTCTTTTAATGGCCATCATAGGAGACGGGTGTGGCCATCATTGGGTATAGTATTCCTATGAGGGTCTTTCTTAGCACTTACACATTTCCCCTCTGTTCTCCATCAGTACTACAGTATAGTTCATTATTTTCCTTTTAATGGTAAGAGGATAGATTAATGTTTGAAACCCACCTAGCGTGATTCTTTTCTCTTTAGATATTTCGAAGTTGTAAGGAAAAGTTGTTAGGGGTGGCCATCATCGGTCACCTTACTCTACTGCTATGAATGAATGAACATATGAACCATTTTGTGTATGAATCTGAGTGAACACGTAGTTTCACAATTAATTGTTAATTCCTAAATTTATCCAATCCGTGACAATTCGTGATTCTCAAGATAGTGTGAACTTGGAACATAGCTTTGTAGAAAGTTTCTAATATAGTACACATTATTCTTAAAAGTTCTTACCTATATTCTAGCTGTTCTTAAATCCAATGTATATAAAAATGTTGGGACAAAAAATACACCACTGTAATCGTTGCTAGTGTAGCGAGAAACAACTAAGAATTGTTATGTTTGTTAACATTACATTGTTGAAATAATTTTAATTATTGCCCTTGTAAGTTTGAAATGTGTTTAGTGCAACAATATCGACTGAATACGTGGAATGGATTTCTCATATACGGATTAATATTTTCTCAATCATTTGAAGTAATTTAAGCACATTTGAAAGTCCTGAATTTTGGTTAAGAGTTTTCAAGCAGTATTTGTTCTGACAAGTTTAAAGTCAGGTAAAAAGAAACGAAATTTTAACCCAACCGCAAACAAATTACACAAAGCCGCGGTAGCTTAGTGGTAGAGCGTTGGCGTAGCGTTCGGGAAGTCCTGGGTTCGATCTCAGCGGCCAACCATCCTGACTGAGGTTTTTCCAGGGGGTTTCCTGTCACATGAGGTAAATACCGGGATAGCACCTACAACATAGACAAACACCTTTACTAATCCTTTCCCCATCTCTATCCCGGTCTGAACCTTAGATGCCTGGTGGCCATAAATAAAATTTAATTCAACCGCAAACAAATTGCAACAGAAAATCTAGTAGCTGTTTCGTTATGAAAAATGTGTACCCCCTACCAAAACAAAAATAGCCACACTAAAACAAGAATTAAGAAGAGTGACTGACAGCATTTAAAACAGAAGTTGTAAAGAATTACGAAGGTTTTAATTCACTGTACTACATATAGGACAAGGTGACTGAGAGGGTAAATCTGGAACAAAATGGAAAATACTGAGATAGCAGCGGGTTTGAGATCGAAGTCTCGCACGTATGAGTTTAGATTGCTTGTGACATTAAAACACAATTTGAAATAATGATGCAATTAAATACAGAGATAGCCAGAAAATGTATATGCACTTTGTTAGAAAGTAACATTTATGTAAGTTTAAATAATTAATTACAGGAAAGTACTGTATCTCAATTCGTTATCATTTCTACTATTCTTGTTTACCATTTCTACATGTTCTTCTTGTAATTTATGGAATTAACTTATATATAGCAATGCCTGACGTGATAGAACAAGTCCGAATCATTTCCTAAAATTAGCAATACAAAAGTAATTCCAAGACACTTACACGCATTAAGAAACATCTTCAGTACTCGTTAAGCGTACTTTTGTAACTTTTAAGTGGCATTTGATGCTGCTGTAGAAATCGAAATTGGTTTATTTTCCCCCCACTCTCTTTAATTGAAATACAGGTCCACAAAAAAAAACATTTATTTTGTGCTTCAAGTGATATTATCAATTTAACTAAAAACGTATACAAAGTTGTAAAAAAAACTGATTTGTTTCATAGAAGTGCTCGGAAAAAATATGAAATTGTTTCCCCCCCTCCCCTACGTATCGTATGTTCATTTTCAATTCATTTCTGAAGATAAGTCTTTGCTGAGTAAAATTACGATACCTCATTTTTCGTCCTCAATCGGTTTCCCTTTCCAAAAAAAGGGAGAGGCGGAATATTGAATGTATAGATTCATACATATTCTGAAATGAACAATTACTTCTATCAACTGAATATACACGCTAGCTACTTAGAATTGAGTATTTTTAAAAAAAACAAAGTCAAGCATATGTAGAAAATGATGTTTTCATTTTCGAGAGAGAAAAAAGGGTTATTATATAATAGAAAGCGGAACAAATCCAATAATTGTATACAAACAAAATTATGAAAAAATATATATATATATAAATAGGGTGATGTATTTCATTTTATTTTCTACCCATATTTGATTTTACGAAACTGAAAATTTCTGTTATTCATTTCATTTTTGGTGTGAAGTCTGCAGAGAAGAAACAAATAGAATATTTCCCTGAATGTTCTCAGAATGAGAGAGATCCAGAATAAGATGGGAATCGAGTGAGATGGAAGAAAAACTAAATATACATCCCTCTTTTTGTCCCTCCCATCGTCTCTCTCTCTCTCTCTCTCTTTGTGTATGAAAGTGAGAGAGAAGGTATGGGTGAGAGTGACTCAGAGAGTAGCTACAGAGAAAGTGAAGTAAGAGGTCGTACGAGAGGTGGGAAAGAGAGATGTAATATGTATTCTGGAATATTCTCGCCTTGAGAATCTCCCTCGGGTTATTTCACATTCCAATGAGCATAAACACATTTTTGAGCTCTTATTTCTACTCCAAGTACAGATACAGATATCTTTGCTATTATAATGTTTCAAAATGAGTCTGATATCTGGATACAGAGAGAGAAATGTATGAAATATCCAAACTGGTTCTCTTTTTTGGTGATTTCTGACTATTTCGCTAATTCAGTTTGTCTGTCTCCCCCTCTTTCTCTTTTATGTTATATAATTTCTAGACTGTCCTTTCAAATTTCAATTTAATTGTAGCCTTTAGGCATCTATGGCTCATGTCTGACTGACTTTTGAATTTCTCTTTTCCGGTTCATAGTACACAAGTCTGAGTTATGTACCTGTTTAACCATGTAGATCTTTATTGTTCTAAACAGATTATTACGTTAATTGTAAAGTATAATGGTTAGAAACAAACTAATTTCATAAGACTATATGTACAAATCCACATATAGCCCTGAGGTGTCCTTGAAACAATTCCTCACTCTTTGGGACGTGATAATTCACATCGAAACAAGAAAAAAATTCCCTTTGGAGATATTTCGAAATATACCTAGTTTTGGAGATATAGGCACTCACGGATTTAGGTGGCATCGTTACAAATGACGTCATACAGCTAAAAATAATGACGTAAGCCGTGTCGGTTGAGAAAATTATAATTAAGATAGTACTCAATGCACAAGCTGTTTATGATTGGCGATTGCAGTTTATTTATTTATTTATTTATTCAAAACATAACACAACAGGCAATATGCTTTTGGTGATTATTTCTATGCTTGCACTATTAAACCATTTAAGTCCTTCACAGTAAAATCCTTACGTTACTAAACCTATCTATACGGCACTTCCTCAATCATAAACATGCCCTAAATAAATGTATCGAGTACTACTTCTATGCACGATAACAGAAAAACTTTTAGTTATACAAATATTGAAAGCATTGATGATATTGATATGAAATATTTGGTGATTTCAAGGAAGGAAGAGTGAACTTGATTTTTTCATCTTCTTTTTAAAATTAATTTATGGCCTTTAGGCCTCTATCGCTCAGGTATTTACACAATGTTTAGCGTTTAAAATATTCTTGATTTTTGTGGTAAGTGACGCACATATCTCCGTTAGTAAACTATTTACGCCACCGACCAACGATACTAATTGCACTTTACTACAATAGTAGAGGAAAAAGAGTTTTATTCTTAAAAAAAAACGAGAAAAAAAAACGTATCCCTCCACACGAAATATTGGTCATAAGTCATAGTTGCCTAGGATTGAAAATCTAACGAGTTCATGTAAATTGGAGGGGGAAAGTAATCAAGTCACTAGCACAAACCGTTTTTGATAGAAGTATGTTTTCGTGCCGAAAAAAGTGTCAACAGACAAGTACGGCAAGTGAAGAGTAGGTAATAAGTTATTACAAAAAATGAAAAAGTGCTGTAAGTATGATTTTATTAATTATTCATGTCTGAATTATACGATATCATAGGTACCAATGATACTAATACAGTAAATAATTCTCATCATTATCATTATCAACAATAGCTTCATCAACACCACACAAAAGTTCGCCCTCATCTTCGGGATGGGTAGTTGGATTTGTTTTCATGTTGAGACATGTCTCTCCTCTGAAATTTTACATAACTGAAAACTTGACATCACCTTTTATGCAAGTACACAGCAAAGTCGAGCAAGTTCTTTTGCAAGAGCAAAATACCAACTTGAGTACAGCTTCTGGATCAGGCATTAAGTGTGGTCCTAATGGCCTGCAAAAAGCCATTGTGTCGAGTCCAACCCCAGTTTTCTGGATTCAACTTGTCTTCTTACGGATCGTGAGGTTGATGATACGGAGAATTACAGCCCCATTTTGTGTGGCAACTACCTTTTGAGTTTTTCTCTTTATCCCACCGTTTATCATTGACATTTTCTTGTAAACCACAAGTAACTTATTTTTCTTGCGATATATTCATCTGTAGACGTGTCTCTCACAAGCGCAGGCAGTTAGATGTTGCAAATGGAACACGATACGGACGTAATCTACTCGTATATTACCTATTTGTGCGTTGGGTATTATCTGATCCAGAGACTTCCACTGCTTAACTCTGTTGTTCGCAGATTCCACCACCCATCGTATTCCTGTTACTATCGTTAATATTTTTGACTGCAAGGTTGTGTGCTGTTTTTGTCCTTTCTTCAGGAACTCGGGCATTTCAAATTAGAAACTTAAGTCTGATAGAAAATAGAGTGAGTCCTGGAAGCCTCTGTCGACGACAAAAAGGTTTTACTCTTGAAGACATGCTCGCATTTCTTCGATGTTTTATTTAAGTACGTGTTCTGATACTTTAGCGTCCGTGCTTCTAGAGTCAGCGAGATAAGCAGTAAATATTTTCTAGGTTGCAAACACGGATGAAGTTATAAACTAGAAATTTTTATTGTGATATGTTCATAATATCCGTACTTGTCACACAAAATGTGGTTTGGATATCATAAGAACTTACAGATATATAATGGTTTATTTAGCTGAATTTCAAACATATACTTGCACGTGAGTTCTTCTAACCATCAGCCCCCAACAGTTACAAAATGAACATGTTCTTCTACATTACATGAAGATAATTTGAGCGAAGTATCGTTTTGTAAATAGTGGGGGCTGATGGTTAAACAATACAAAGTTTCCTAGAAAAGGTGCATTTTTATAAGTAAAATTGAACATTCACATAAGAAAATTAATTTTTATATCCAAAACGGTTAAAGATATAGTCTGTCGGTTTAAACTGCAACGTGTTAATTATATTTGTACTTTTCAGACGAAATTTGGATTTGATAGCTTAAGCCATTTTGGAGATATAAGAATTTATTTTGAACAACATTATAAAAATTAAAATCCGGAAGTGGTCATTTTTGGACGCGCTTTCAATTATAACCGGAAATGGTATAAACGTAGGATTTGAATTATTGGAACTCTCATATGGTCTAGTTATTACGTGCAAAATTTCATTAACATCGGTTGAGGGGCAAAAAATCCTATGCGCAGTACTCCTTTCATTTCTGGGGACATCATTATTGTCTTTAGTAGACGCCATGCATCATAATGTGTTAAATCGACAAGAACGTTCGTATTTGGCACATTATATTGTTTGAATATAATCGCGGTGTGCCCGTCTCGGAGGATGTCAAAACATTTCTGCAGTGTATGGCGACTACCATTAATAAGAGAGCTGCCAAAAGTGTGCGCGTTTCAAGAACCGAAAGTTCGAAAGAAATGACGCCCTACGGCCTGGACGTAATACGTGTTTGGATTAAAACAATTTGAACGTGTTAATTCATGCGGATCCACACCAAATGATACCCGAATTGGCCACACAGAAGGACTATGACCATAGAATCGTAGGGAGATACCTACACTCTATGGGAAAGGTACAGAACTTTGATGCACGGGTTTCGCACATGCTGAACGACACATGCTCAATGGCTAACGGTAGCCATCTGTGCCCCTTACTCGCTCGTCATCACTCTACTCGCCAACATTAACCCTTTTGTACCGAATGTTCATTCACAATTTCATAAAAATAGTTCCAGTACATCAACGTCACGCATAGAGAGCAATAACTCAGCCAACACAGAAAGGGAACACCTCGTGTGGAAAGTGAACTGCAACTATGCAAGACATTGTTGTCCATTTGGTTTCAAATTTCAAAGAATACACAGCCTAAACGGTTGAAGCTAGAAAACCGAAATTTGGTATGAAGATACATCACCGCTAGTAGGTTAAGAAAATATTACAAAATCTTGAAAATTTTGCTGTCTTGGATCCAAAATGGCCGCCAAAACGAAATTCCCGTAGAATACACAGCCTAAACGGCTGGAGATACAATAACGAAATTTGGTATGACAGTACAACATTATTAGTTGGGTAGGAAGGTATAAAAAAGTTTCTCCAAAGACGCCATCATCGATCCAAAATGGCCTCCAAAATGAAATTTCCATAGCACAGCCTAAACGGCTGGAGCTAGAAAAACAAAATACAGTACGATGGTACATTATCATTAGTAGGTTACGAAAATATTACAAAGCGTATCCAAAAACGCAATCTTGGAACCAAAGTGGCGGACCTCATAATCAATTTTCCACATCGTTTGAGCTAGAGATATGAAATTTGGCATAAATGTGTATTATCAAGAGTAGTTTAGGAAAATATTACAACATTTTGAAAAATTCGCCATCTTGGATTGAAAATGGCAGCGCAAAACCAATTTCCGCATGGTTCGGGATAGAGAAATGAAATATGATATGAAGGTGTACCATCACGATTAGGTTAGGCCAAAATCAGAAAATGTTAAAATTTTCGCTATCTTTAATCCAAAATGGCCGCCCAAACCCATTTTCCAAACCACTGAAGCAAGAGAAATGGAATTTGGTTTGGAGGTGTCCCATCACGAGTAGGTTACAGGGGCAAAAAGCCCACTCGGCGGTATGGCTGTAGATCTGCACCATGGAGGCCAACCCCCGGAGAGTCTCATTACGATAAAGGGGCGCAGTGAAGCGAGTATACATATATCGTCATCGGAACTGCAATACCCCTATGGGGATTTTTTTAACTTTTCATGTTTTGGTGCCAGTTTATAGTTCTGTATACTGTGCATATTGTAGAAAAATAACGTGGAGACAACTTCTATTTTTTTAGATATAGCAGCTTTTCAGTACCTAAATTGTATTCCAGAATTTAGTCCTGAAATCGGTTTTCTGTCCTTCGTGAAATAGTCATAGTATGGAATGCCACATAGGGGTATTGCAGTTCCGACAACGATATTATACACGTAGAGAAAGCTGTGAAATCCGAACAAAAACACCGGAGGTGTAAAAAGTTCAGCCAAGTTCTTCAGCTCTAAAATGTGGTGAAATGAAGGACGGATGAGCCAAGTTCCGTGGCGATAGCATGTAAGAGGAACACTTGAACTTGGCGCGAGGTGGCAAGGTTCATGATTTTCAACCTAAAACCCACCGCCAACCTAAGGCTCGATGTCGAACACCATGAACATTGCCACCTCGCGCTAAGTTCCATTGTTTCTCTTACATGCTGTCGCCAAGGAACTTGGCTCATCCATCCTCCATTTCACCACTTTTTAGGGCTGAAGAACTTGGCTGAACTTTTTGAACCTCTGGTGTTTTTGCTCGGATTTATAGTAGGTATTAAAATATACTGGAGGCATTGATATTTGTTTCCCTTACCTGGTGTAATGTTTCGATTCATTGATGAACGCGATGTCTGAACTCTGAATTATGTCGAGATATTCGCGATAGATAGCAGTTCTATATGTGCCTAGTTATTCTGTGAACGTTGAGTCTGAATTTGACTTGACCTACGTTGAAAGAAAACGCGAATTATTCAGAATTCTGTTGTTGTTTTTTTTCTTTCGATTTGTCGAATCCTCCGGGAGATTCATAAAATTTGTAACTTCTTCAACCGTTGTTCTGTGGGTTCAGACTTGATGCCTATTTTCTCGTAGTGCTTTTGTTACTGCATTGCTTGAGCTAACACAATAAATAATGCTAATTATATATCCCAACTTCTGCAATAAATTTATTATTTTCTGCTGGAAATTCTTATAAAGTTCATATCAGCTGAGAATCTACAAATAATATATGGATATGTACGTGACACCTATGATTCAAACTACTTTTATGATGTAATACTGGCTTGTCTAAAAGGGGTAAAAACATACTCAAAAAAGTGGAAATATTCAAGAAGTAACATACATTTTGTTACAAAGCAGACACATTATTTTGTTATAATTATAAAATTGTATACATTTGCAATGTGGTGTGAAATATTTATTTTTGAATAAATATTCCACTATAACATTCATATTAACATAATTCTATTAACTTTCTTCTCTTCTTTTTTTTTATTGAATACTATGTTAAAAGGGATTAAGTCGAATTTTGAAATTTCTCCATAAATTACAAAATTTTGAGTTTTTGAATACCTTCGATTTTGGAAAAATATCTTCATTGGATTCATAATAGAGCAAGAAATGTGATACTTCATTTTATAGAATACAATTTAAGTGGCAATATTTATTTTGCTCTTCTGAAAAGTTATTATTTTTCTGACTTAGTTCCTTTTAACATTGGAGGATTAATTTATGTAGTCTAGTTTTTTAACTTGTTCGTCGAAGGTCAAACTTAAGATAATTTTGCAGGTAAAGTTGATCTGCCTCTAATTTAAGGTACGATACAATGAATCGTCTGGCGTAAGGGAGCGAAAATAGCTACAGTACGAAAAGTAAGCCGCCAATATTGAGCCTAAACTCTCTAATTACGATGCGATGTGCTACATATCATGAACATTCTAAATCCTTTCAAACAGTGTAGGCTCAACGTTTAAAGAACCCAATTTTGTTTTAACTTAGGCGTAAAAGCACTTGGAATGTTTGGAAGCTAGTTTCCGAAGTAAATTGACCTCTACATCAATCTTTGTCCGATCTTCAGACAAGACAGTGTTTGGATAAGCTGCTTCAATATGTCCTATGTTCTTTGCTTAGCGAACAAATTTAGTTTAATTTTTTCCTCAGATTGTACTTTAATTGATAGGTGTCACTATAGTTGGCTAATGAACAATTAATTCTTGTTAAATCAACATTGGCGCAAAACTATTTCAGTTATACGTATGTTTCAAAACGTTAGCATAAATGGACTACAGTGTTCATTTGGCAAAATAATATGGTCTGAAAGAAACACTTGCAATAAAATAGCAGGTAGTTTGCGCGCAATTGCATTTTCCTTCTCTTGATTCATTAATATTCTTGGCTGCCTTAGTCGCGTGTTGTTTTTCGTTTATAATCGTTCCTGTTGGACACATAATTTCTCAGTTTAAAATCATATCATGATAATTTGATTTGGATCTTTTACCTATTTGCTTACTTTTGTTCTCTGTCCAGAAGAAGTACTTTGCCAATGTCATCTGATTGATATATACAGTAGATACAACGTAAATGTATGCGGAACATTTCTCGTACACAATAGGAATATTTACTGTCCACCGAACTACACATTTTTCTTTGTCTCGTAAGTTACGTACATTTCTCGATCAGAATCTTATCAATTTTGATTATTTCTGCATACACAAAGGAAATAAAATATACCAATCATGAATTAATATAAAATATCTGGTGTAGTAAAAATTAATCCATTATTTTGCCAATAGATGGCTTCAGTGATCTGTAGCTCGCGTTGTATAAGTCCGATCGGGTTCAACGAGATGGCGTTCAAACGATGAGATTGCGTACTACAAACACTGTTCAGATAGTTCTGATGAGTTGACTCAGTGTTGTGTGAGCGCGCGTCAAAATGGATACTAGCAAAGAGAAAATACGCTATATTTTACAGTTTTTCTTCGGTAAAGGCGAAAACGCAAGCCAGGCGGCTGCAAATGTGAATAGTGTTTATGGTCCTGATACTGTAACAGCCAATCACGCGCAATTTTGGTTTCGTCGATTCCGTTCCGGTAATTTTGACGTCAAAGATGTACCACGCACTGGAAGGCCAAGTGTCGAAAATGTCGATAAAATCATGGACATTGTCGCGTCCGACCGTCATGTAAGCACTGTTTCGATTGCCCAAGAGCTAAACAGTGCACAAAAAACAGTGTGGAACCATTTGCATAAGGCTGGATACACAAAGAAGCTTGATGTATGGATGCCACACGAGTTAACGCAAAAAAACCTCATGGACCGAATTTCCATCTGCGAATCGCTGCTGAATCGCAACAAAAGCGACCCATTTCTGAAGCGGTTGGTGACTGGTGATGAAAAATGGATATCTTACGACAACGTCACGCGAAAACGGTCGTGGTCGAAGCGCGGTGCGCTGGCGCAAACGGTGTCCAAGCCAGGATTGACGGCCAGGAAGGTTTTGCTGTGTGTTTGGTGGGATTGGCAGGGAATTATCTACTATGAGCTGCTCCCCTACGGCCAAACCCTTAACTCGGAACTATACTGTCAACAATTGGACCGTCTGAAGGCAGCAATCGCCCAGAAGCGGCCAGCTTTGGCCAATAGGAGAGGCATTGTGTTCCACCAGGACAACGCCAGGCCACTCACATCGATAGTGACTCGCCAGAAGCTCCGGGAGCTTGGTTGTGAGGTTCTTATGCATCCACCTTATAGTCCGGACCTGGCACCGAGTGATTACCATATGTTCCTGTCCATGGCGAACACGTTTGCTGGTGCAAAATTCGCGTCAAGAGAGGCTTGTGAACATCGACTGTCTCAATTTTTTGCCAATAGGGACAAGGGCTTCTATGAGAGAGGCATCATGATATTACCTTCCAAATGGCAACACGTTATCGAACAAAACGGCGCATATGTGACCTAAATCGGATCATTCTAACTATGGTAAGTCAAGCCTTCAATGTCATGCAAAAATAATGGATTACTTTTTACTACACCAGATATATACACGCAATAATGAAGTAAGCAGCAGCTGTTCTATCCGTTTAAAAGATAAGAAAAGACCGGTCGAGGTTATCTTATCAATGAATACTTAAAATATAGCTTAAATATTCATTGATCTTATCACGGTCCTTTCGAAGTAAACTCCATTTCCTTTTTTTTTCCTCGACTTTTTTTAGAAGACAGTCCAAACCGTCCAAACTAATCTATCTACCAAAACAATTCAAATTCAAAACTTCTTTCTCTCTATTTCTTCTTCTTCTACTTAACATTTCAAGGATATCGATGTAGGCTTCCACCGATGTGCTTTATAACATTGTTCATATCTTCATTTTTTTTTCAATTTTCGAAATAGACTCTACGTTCTCCGGATTAATCCAGTATTTTCATTGCTTTGTTCGTATCCTTCACTTTTTGTTTTCAACTTTCGTGGGATTGCCAGTGAAGGATTTCCGACGAGATTCAACTATTTCAACCGCAGTGATTTTTAACATTGTTTATATCTTCGAACTTTTTTCAACTTTTGAAACAGACTCTAAGTTTGCAACCTTGACGTTCAAACTCGAAAGTCAATAGGTCCGGATTGTCAGTGAAGGATTTCCAATGAAGTTCAAATATCTTCGATTTGGAGCAACTGTCGGCATATTATCAAAGTGTCTAAATTTAATGAAGTTTGAATTCGAGGAGGAGAGTGGGGTGAAGCCGATTTCCTCCAACTTGGCTCAACTATGGATCAATTTCTACCTTCAAGTTCATATTTTGACCTTTCGACTCGAGATAGGTTATTAATAGTCAAAAAGTCGGGTACCTCTACTTCCTATTATATCCTAGTGCTATGGTTAATTAATGTTTATATTACATGTTGCAAGCGAGCTCGCAAATGAACATAGTGTTATCGCATTTGACAATCTTCTGCAAATCGTATCGAAGCTGTTTTTTTTAGAAAACTTTAGAAATACTTTAATACTTTAGAAATATTTTGAATCCTTATGATGCTGTTGTGTGGCCAATTGTTCTAATAATCTTGACGAATTTCCGCGGGTGTTATAGCAATACATTTCTTTATCTTAGAAGTTTACGAATATGGTCCTTTCTTATATTGATTGATGGTACAGTGCTTGCGAGCAGTGGCGCAACCACAAATTTACGTTTGGAGGGCAAGTATCGGTGTCATTGCTGGATACGCACATATATAAACGCAGATCCGGGATTTGGCTGAAGGGTATATGTGCCATTTCATCTAGTGTAAAATATATATATATACCGAACTAGACGCCTAATGTCCAATCTATACGTTCACGTCGTGGGGCCTGTTAGTACTAAATCAACTGCTTGGCGAACGAACATGGATGGGCTGATAATCAACCCGCATTAGCTGACAGCGTGGTGAGTCAAATGTCAGCAACCCATCTTTCTTTACACATGATGGTACAAGTAAAGAAACAGCCTCGGAGGAGCTCATTGCCCGGAGGACAAAATGCAGCTGGTAACGCCAGCGGTCAGTCCTGCAGGAAGTCAGAGCATCAAAATGCCCGAGTTTGGACTGTAGACTGCCAGGACAACGACATGGCAATTTGAACGGACCTATACGTGGCGACTCTGAACTGTAAGTCACTTTCAGGAGAGGACAAATTAGAAGAATTGCAGAATGAACTAACAAGGATTAAGTGGGACATCATAGGACTATCAGAAGTGTGGAGAAAGAATGAAGAACAGTTGGAACTACCGTCGGGGCACACGTTCTACTTTAAAGGAACAGAAAATGGAAAACCAACAGGCGTTTGTTTTATAATTAATAAAGACCTGAAGTCACAGATCACAGAAATTGAAGGAATTTCTGGTAGAATCGCACGGGTAGTAATAAAGATAAACAAGAGATACAGTAAGGAAATTATACAAGTGTATGCTCCAACAACCTCACATCCGGAGGAGGAAATCGAAGATCTATACCAGGAGATACAGAAGATTTTGGATAGTAGCAAATCGCATTACAAAATTGTATTGGGAGACTTCAAAGCGAAAGTAGGAACCAAGCAAAGCAGTGACACGAAGTGGGAAACTTTGGATTTGGCAAAAGAAACAAGAGAGGAGAGAAGTTAGTGGAATTCTCAGAAGCCAACAGACTGTTCATTTCCAATATATTGTTCAAGAAACCACCCCAGAGGAAGTGGACATGGAAAGGCCCAAATGGGACCAAAAATGAAATAGACTACGTTCTATCGAATAACAGGGAAACTCTGCAAGACGTGTCTGTTCTGAACAGTTTGAAAGTCTCGAGTGATCATAGGATGGTGAGATGTAAGCTGAAACTAAATACTAGACTTGAGAGAAAGAAGCTTATCAGAGGAAAACCGCCACTTTTAGATCTGAAAAATCTAGGGGAAAACAGACAGACATTCGAGATAGAACAAAGCAACAGATTCAGCGCCTTGGAAGAGTTAGAGGATGAAGAAGACATCGACAGCAGAAATAAAATACTGACTGAGATAATAAGAGAAACAGCCAAGGAAATAGCAGGTACCAGAAAGAAAAGAGAGAGCAAAATCTCAGAAGAACTAAACTCTTGATGAAGAAAAGAAGAGAAATGAAAGAAGAGGAAAATCACATAAAGAGGATTGAACACATAGAACTAAATAAAACCGTAAAGAAGAAAATAAGAGAGGATGTACGAAGATATAACGAAAATCTTGTTAGAAATACAATCGAGGAAAACAAGAGCCTGAAGAACACCAAACAGCAGCTCATGATAGGCAAAAAGTAAATAATTGCAGTTAAGAGACCAGACGAGACCGTATCATGAGATAAGGAAGAAATTATAAAAATATTGAAAGTTTCTACAGAGAATTGTACTACTCCGAGGAAGAACTAGGAAATAAAGACTCAGAAGAAAATGATGTAGAAGTCCCAGACGTACTGAAAGAAGAAGTGGATAAAATACTTCGAGGGATGAAGAACGGAAAATAGCTAGGAGAACATGAACTCACAGCAGAGATGTTTAAATGGGGAGGTTAAAAAATGAAATAGGAACTTACTAAACTATTCTCGATGTGGCTGAGGAAGAGAGAAATACCGTCAAGTTGGAATAATGCCGTTATCATTTTGTTGTACAAGAAAGGGGACAAAAACGCGTCGAAAACTACAGACCAATTAGTTTGCTGTTGGTCCTATACAAAATGTTTACCAAAGTTATTTTGAATCGTATTGAATGAGACATGGATTTTAACCAGGTAAGGAAACAAGCCGGAGTTCGTCGTGGATTTAGCACAATGGACCACACACAAACACTGAATGAAGTTATGGAAAGGACTAATGAATATGAACTTTCACTATGTTTGGGATTCGTAGATTTTGGAAAAGCTTTCGATTCGGTCTCCTAGTCAGCAGTACTTAAATCACTTGAACATCAAGACATCGAAAATGCATACATCAAGCTACTGCAAAACATTTATTCGACTGCCACATCTGTCATTAGACTACATCAAGAATGTAAAAAATTTAAAGTTGGAAAAGGGGTAAGGCAAGGAGATTCAATTTTTCCAAAACTGTTTTCTGCGGTCCTGGAGAGAGTGTTCCAAAATTTAAACTGGGATGAAGTTGGAATTAAAATTAATGGCAAATATCTTCATCACCTACGGTTCACTGATGATATAGTCCTGTTTGCTTCAAGTGCAGAAGAAATACAAACCAGAATGGAAGAACTGAGTAATGAGAGTTCGAAAATAGTCCTTAAAATGAATTTAAGTAAAACAAAAGTCATATTCAATTAACGTGGTGCAAAGAGGGAAATAAAGATTAGCGAGAGACAATAGGCATAGTTGATGAGTATGTTTAGCTAGGCCAGCTCAAAACATCGAATGCCAAGTTGACGGATGAAATAAATCGAAGAATTAAAATGGCGTGGAGTTCGTTTGGAAGACTACACTTTATTTTCAAAAGCAAACTACCAATGTGTCTGAAGCGTAAAGATGATAATCAATGTGTCTTACCTGTGATGATGTACGGCTGTGAAACTTGGATATTGAATGCGCAAACGACTCAAAGATTGAGTCACCCAAAGAACAATGGAGAAATGCATGCTAGGAATAACCAGGAGGAACAGGGAGACAAATGAATGGATTCGCGCACAAACAAAGGTAGAGGATGTAATCAAGACTGCGAAGAAGATAAAGTGGAGATAAGCCGGTCACATAGCTAGACGAACAGATGAAAGGTGGACGACAAATGTACTACAATGGATTCCTAGAGAAAAGAAACGGCCGAGACGACGCCCAAATGCGAGATGGGTAGATCAAATCAAGCGTTTTTCAGGAGCTACATGCATGAGGATAG
>JAGDQP010029788.1:0-23105 GCA_022664845.1 Lepisma saccharinum | reverse complement strand
CGAAAATGGCAGCAAACAAGGTCCCCTCAATATAAATCCCTCTGGAATAACCTCAAGAAACGTATCAGAAAACGTCTCCAACGTTTACTCACTCAACAATGGTCTGATAAGCTCCAATCCTTACCATATCCAAATTATGAATTTTGGTCGCTTACAAAAGACCTTACTAAAATTGATGGAACTCAATCAAATCGTCCACTTCATGGTACCAGGGGACTTGTTTACAATAATCAAGATAAAGCCGAAACTTTTGCCTATCAACTTCAAACTCAATTCAGCTTAAATCCAGAACCGTATGATGAAGAAACTATTCAGACTGTGAATCATTACCTACACACAACACAACTCAATCATCTTTTTGATCCAGCCACTCTAATTAAACCTCGAGAAGTTCAAAAAACAATCAGTCAAATAAGAGGTCGAAGTGCCACTGGTCCTGATAGAATTCCTGCCATGGCTTTGAAACGAATGCCTCGAAAAATGCTAGTCCTTTTGACTAGACTTTTTAATGCGATGATAAATCTAGGACATTACCCTCCACAATGGAAAACAGCAAAGGTTATTATGATACCTAAAACAGGAAAAGATCCGCTTTATCCACAAAACCACAGACCAATCAGTCTCTTATCTGTAATTAGCAAGTTATTTGAACGTCTCCTCAAGACACGGCTCTTCCCAATTATATTGGACAAAAATCATTTTCCGCACCATCAATTTGGTTTCCGGCCGCAATTTGACACTGTAGCTCAACTAGTCCGAACTGTAGAACACATCATGCTCAATTTCAATCGCCGTAATCACACTTTTGGAGTATTCCTGGACACATCAAAGGCTTTTGACAAGGTATGGCACGAAGGCTTAATCTATAAATTGCATCAACAAGGATTCCCTCATCAGTACATACGTATTATCCAATCATATCTATCTCACAGGAATTTCTATGTTGCCCTTCATGGAAAAAAAAAACTACTTACCCAATAGAATCCGGAGTTCCACAAGGCTCAGTCTTAGCTCCCGTGTTGTATAATCTCTACACAGCAGATGTACCTACGCATCCACATACATTATTGGCAACTTTTGTAGATGACACGGCCATATTTGCGTCGTCCCATCACATTCTATTTGCACTCCGTTATGCACAAGAGCACTTAAATAGCATGGAATCCTGGACAACCAAATGGAGACTGAAGGTAAATCCTGAAAAGACAAGTGTCGTCCATTTTACAAAGCGAAGGCCTCAGCCTCCACATCAACTCACTCTGTTTGGAAATCAACTTCCTTACAATCAAAGTGCCACTTACTTGGGAGTTGAACTTGACCGTCGTCTAAATTTTCATAACCACATCAAAAATATAGCTCATAAGGCCACAAGACGCACTTGTGCCTTGTATCCCATTCTAAATAACATAAATGGACTCTCATTAAAATCTCGTTTACAATTCTACCTCATGATGATACGCCCTCTGTTAACATATGCTGCATCAGCTTGGCAACACTCTGCAAAATCGATGAAATTGTTACTACAAAGAGTGCAAAATCGTGCCGCTCGCATGAGCTCCGGTCATCCCAGAGACACATCCATTGTACAATTACATGAAGATTTGGAACTGACTCTTCTGAAAGATGTCATATCTGCACAGTGTCGATCATTCTGGATATGAATGGCACAGTCTCCACATGTTACCTTACAAAACATTGGCACATCCTTACCTCCACGAAATACACATAAAATGCCACACCCATCCTAAACAATACATATACCTACCATTTTTCTGGAAGTTTTTACCATCTTAGCCTGACTGCTCTGAACTAACATCTTGCTTTGCTGACACAAATTTTAAAAACTCAGAGTTGCGACAGTTGCACTCTGCCATTTCATATACCCTCTTTTCATCCCGCCAAACTCACTTCATTTGGAAGTCATGGGCATCACAGCTCGACACTTCAAGCTCAAATTAAAAATGCCATATTTTTCCTTCCTTCCTGCATTGCTGATTTGATTTACTTGAAGCGCGCACTTTTGTACTGCTAACTTTAACAACAAAGGCAGTAAGTTATTTGCGGGATGATCAGTCCTGCGCTCGAGTTCCTTTACCTACCAAGGTGGCCAGGTATACCATGAACCCTATGATACACAAGCTAATAGGAGGCTAAATGCACCTCATTGCATCGGGTATAGGTGATCTAACGAAAAGTCCAACGTCCAAGCTGGGATTTGAACTCGGGCTGCATGATTATTAATTAGACAAGCTATCGTCTGAGCCACTTTTTTCAAATGTATTTCTGTAAATTATAATCCACTCTAATAAACTTGCTATTGTTAAATACGGATATTTTTGTTCAGTGGGTAGCTAGAGTATTAGTGTTCGCTTAGTGTCTCATATAACGGTGATGTAAACCTAATATTTATTGCTCCATAAATAAGGTTTTCCATTTATTTACTATATTTCTTCGACATTTCTGATTATTTTTTTCACACATCTAAACGCTCCAGCACGTACTCCGGCGGGTACACCTACCACCGGTTGGGAACTGATAGTTCAGACCAATGCATTAATATATTGATTTCTGTTGACAAGACACTGACATACTTCGTCTTAATGTGCCTCTTCAAAAATTCATTAGTTGATGCGTACCAAGATGCGTACCGAGAATATCAGTTGATTGCCTTATTTCAGGGCAAGATTAAAACGGTGTTTCTATAAAACTTCAGTTTTACAATACTATTTATGGTGCTTTATAAATCGTGAACAAAGTTGGAAAATCTCTAATTGCAGTTTTCAACATTCAACTTTCGCTACACGGGAAAAATGTCGAGAAATCAGTAAATTAAAGTTTCTGCCTTAGATTAATACGACACCAGAAATTGGAGGAATATATACAACATAGCATTGTATCAGCCATCTATTGACTGATATTTGTAACATTTTTAAGTATACTTAAATATGTTTTGAGATCATTTGTATATAGCTACGAAAATCAAGAATTACAATTCAGTAAATCATTCTATCCTGCAACGCGGTATAGGGGTAAATTTGACAGCAAACTGGTCAACACTGGCAAAGTACGTTTTTTAACGCATAACTTTCCCTGAAGTTTCTTTTCCCTTAGACACCAGATGAATATTGAAAAGAGAACTTCAGTAAATCCGCAGTAATCTCATCATGCGTTTTAATTGCTCAAAAATTGTTTCTAGAACAGAAAAACGAAAACGAACAAAACAGAATTCCAGTCCAGTCCAGTTGTAGAACGTGCTCATTAAATCAAACCAACCTGACTTCAGAAGACCAAAACATAATTACCTTACATGACCTCCCCCTCGAATGAATGCTATCTAACCCGACTTTACAAAACTAACAACATTCTTGGGCTCGAAATAATTCTAACGCAACATATTCCAACGGTGAGAGTGAATGACGTTGCAACATGTAGCGTTAGAATTATTTCGAGTCTAAGCATGTTGTTAGTTTTGTTTAGTCGGGTTAGATAGAATTCATTCGATGGGGAGGTCATGTAGGGTAACTATGTTTTGTCCTCTAAATGTTTTGCTTGCGCCAAACCATAATCACTCCAACTTGACTCGCGAAAAGAACGTCATTTGCTAATCACTTTAATAACCCGCAACTAGAATAGTCATAAAACCTTTCAAGGAATTTATACAACCCAGAAAGTTAACAATTTTAAATCTCACCTGACTCGACACACACCATATGCTCAACCTGAAAAAGCCATTCTCGCGCGCCAACCTTTCTCACACATATTGTAATGTTAGAACCTAGCCTGATCTTCATTAAAGGAGAAATTACTCCGACTCCTTGTATTCCGGTAAATCAAACTAACCCAAATTATGATTGAAAATCATGCACAAGAAACCCGACAAGAGGACTGATAAATTATCACAAGATAGCCACCAATAATCCCTGACCTATTCTGATTACACATGTAATTCCTAATATCAAACTAAGCGCAAGGTAAATATAGCAAGAATTTTCACCGCCTTGCTATAATTTAGAGTGAATTATATAAAATAATAACCCATTCAGCAAATTTGTAACTGAAATCGAACATATTTTAGTGTTCCTTATTTATTTGATTGCAGTAAGATAAGATAAATTTTCAAATAAAAAAGCTGGGAAGGAATATGGTACAATTTATCCGGTGGGCACGAATGGTTCTTGACTTGCAGCCACTTCCATATGTTTTTTCCTGAGGAGCTACAAGATGAACTAGCTAACAGATGCAAATGTCCCCAGAATGTACCTGCGACTGCTTCTTGGCACCCCCTCTTTCCCCAGAAACCTTCAATTTAGAGTGATTGCACCACATTTTGCTGTCGTGTGTAGATTTCTAAACTGCTTTTCGCACTCGTTTTTCTAGCTGAACGCGGTATAACACTACAATAGTGTTAGAAATGATCGACGCAGACTAACAATAGGCCTGAGATAACATTTTTTGCATGTGACGAAAATTGTAAAAATTTGTCGAAAATGTAACCGAATTTCGTGGCCGGAAGACGAGGTCACAGGATAAAATAAAAAATGCTCAGTCTTCTTTAGGCTCATCTTGGGCAACTTTTGTCACGTACCGCGATGAGGATTTCAAAACAAGATTGATTTCGACCCACCTTACTGTGGAATCTAGTACATAGTTACAAAATGGAGCATATAACAACCTAGTACAAAGTAATGTGTAAAGTGTAATATGAGCTAACCCATACATTTGAACCTCCACTTCCGTTGTCCACAAAGATGATATTATCACAGCTAGGGAAGCATATGTTTTATTTTAGTGTATAAACACAGACACGCGTATCCCTGATATGACCAATATACTACTCAGTAGCGGAATACAAACATATTTTATTCTCTATAAATAAGATACAGCGCAAAATAAATGCATTTAATCAGACATTATCCAGGACCAATTCCTAGGAAACACGACATACAATGAACCTCTGAAATCGTCAAATAACAGCACGAGCTGTGGAAATAAACTACGATGAATGTATAACTTTGATGATGATTTAACGTATATCTTGGGGGTTGCAAAGTGTCTTTTATATCGTCGGTTGACTGACATAACGGCGTATCTCACTTATCAAGGAAATTGAGTTAAAGCTATTTTATGCGGCCCTGTTAGACTTTATCATTTGACAAAACGAAGATTCGCAATGTTTCAATTTTTATTATTTAGTTTTGAGACCCGTTGTTTTGTGAGACGACAAAAGCTATCAGGGACACGATAAAATAGCTGTAATTCGATTTTCATTAAAAGTGATATACCCCGTTATGTCAGGCAGCCGATGATATGCTCAATGCGAACCTCAACAACTTCGGGTGCAGCGAAAATGTTCATTAACATACCCGATGTTGCGAGTGGACTCGTAGAGTAAAATTTGTGGTAAAATCAGTTTACGTGAGGTCTGTCAGACCCCATGGTGTAATTGCAGGGTTACAAAATAGTTTTCAACTATCTGTTTCAAGTACTAGAAAACTTGCATAAAGAATTCGTCTATCTTGCTCAGTCAATAAAAATATATCTTCCTTATATTTATTGATACGATTTGAACAATTATTCTTAAAAGTTAAGTTCTCTTCCATAATTTAATGATAGTTATAATAATGTTTTGCATTATGCTGTTTTTGTTTTACTTTGAAGTGACACATATTTGTATCTTGGTTGAGCAATGAACACTGTGGTCACTATTTCTTATATTTAGAATTTGAGCTTTAAAATTTACTATAGTAGTTCTTTTACACATATAAAGAATTAGTAATGGAGGTCTATGTCAACAATTTACAATAGTGACATTTATTTTCATTGTTTCTTCTGCTCCCAGGAATTATTATATTTCTCCTTCCTGTCTGGCAACTCAGTGTATGGAAATACGCCTCACATCTGTCTATGATGTGTATAAAGTTTCCTACGAATATATTTATAGATTTTAGGCATCTGAGGCTCACCGCTGGATAGGGTAAGAGAGATTATGTTGGCAGGTTGTTGGAAATGGTTTAGTTAGTAAGCACCGTCACGACCTATGCCTGTTATGACAGGAAATATAATCTGCCTGAAAGAATACCTGAAAGAAATGGAAGGCCCATTTAATAATAATTTTAAAATTGTGAAACAAGTGTCACCGAGTTGAATAGTTTAAAAATTAGAAGCTGTTTGAAAATTTATTCCGTAAGGGAATTGTGTTTCCATTTTCTCTTATATGCCCGCAGTACTAATAAATATAAGCCGTGCCGGCATACCGGAACTGCTGCGCGTACCATTGGAATGCATGGCCTTCTGTTGAATTCTCTTTTACTTTTCCTTCATTGCCTCTCAAAGCAGGGACCACAAAAAATGAAACTTTTTTGAAATGGATTGAAAGTATAAAACTTGTTCAGGTGACAATTGATATGGTCCTATCATTTTGGTATTTTCTAGCGCCATATTACAGGTGCCTGCATAGTCCTAAACTACTCTCTAGTATAAAATATTTTGTCCATGAGTGTTTAGCGAATGTATAAACACTGAAATTTGTAAATATATGTCACATTAGACCTGCACTTTATACATCATGCCAGTCTTACGGCAATTATTTAATTCCTTCGCAAGGTACTGAATATCTAATCTATTTTTGTGTTACGTTGTACTAATGCTAAAAGACGAACCTGTTTCTGTATTCACGTCAGCATGTTTCCTCTACGAATACTTGGGACCTTGGGAAGTGGTCTTCTCTCTACAGGGATCATTGTCAACTGATTAGCCGATATTTACATGAAATATTTTTTCTCTCTAGGTTTTAACTTGTAATGCACGAAAATGACATCCATAGACCCATTTTTTTAAAAATTTGAACACGATTGTTTGGAAATAAAAAAATGTGCCTATTTGTTCATTGTAAGGAATAGGTATGAAGGCACTTGTCGTGATAAAACTGCTGCGGAAATATGACCCAACCTTTGGGTAATAACAATAGGTGATGGGATGAATCTGGTAATAGTTTGAGATTCACGGTCACCATCTTGAAAGTTGCCACCTGGGATACAGCTCGAGAATTTCGAATAAGACAAATCATTTTAGACTAGGCTGTTCTCAGAATTTCGAATATGAAGGTATTTCACGCCTACGTTCATTTGTTTAGAAGATAGGGATTCTTAAAATTTGAATGTGGTGTCCTATTTGTGCTTAATGTGGTAAATTTGAAAATGTGAATGCATTTAATTTTCATAAAGATATTTCGAGGTCATTTTGTAATTTTTGCGAAAGATACACGACGTTTCTCATTTGTTGCTCTGACTGTCGCAAGTTCTTATGTCTTATACACTTTTGAATTCAAATATGTCCATATCTAAATATTTTATATGATGCAAATGTACGTCATTTGTGTTATATATGTTAATCAATTTATTTTGTTTTTAAGTCGTTTAGTGTAATAATTAAAGCTGCATCCTAATTACACCCTTCATCTCCTATTTCCTTTCGTACCGGAAGGTCGGCCATCTTAAGGACTGATCATATAACGTCTTTTCCTTCCCTTGTGGCCTTTTTTGCCTCCTTCGGCCAAGGATACATGCAGTGCATCCTTCGTACCCTTTAGCATTCAATTGGTTCATGTAGAAACTAGTGCCACCTATGAATTGACGGATGAAGAAAGCATTTCGCGGGGAGGAAGCAGGGAGGAAGCAGGGAGGAAGTAACCTCGCATTAAAACCGATGGTGTGGGGAGGGTAGTCCCGTGGGATTAACATATTGCATTCCGTTGTTCCTTCCATTGTATCAATGGAGTTAGTCAGCCGTTCCTTTCATTGTTTGTTTATTCTTTCGTGGTATTTTAAAGATTCTGTTCAAAATAAGATTCTCTTGTTATTTGCAGCAACATTTTTTTTAACAAGAAAATAATCGGAGGAAGAAAGAATTTATTTAGGTAAGCGTCATCTTGCGTTGTTGGGGATGATAGTTTCAAAATCAAAAGAAATTTTGTTAAAGCCCTATTCTTAGTAGACGCTGTATGTGATGCGGTTCATTCTCTTCTGCTCTTGTGTATAAGATAGGAAAATACTACAATAAATGTTCTGATGTATTGCGGTTTTTTTAAAATATCACGTTGGATTGCCTCTTGTTAAATTGAACTGAAGTATAACTTTAAGCAACTTTCAATCGGACCGGCATATGGTAAAGGAAAGAATAGGAAAGGTAGCGGTCAGGATCTTACTTACGTGCCATTCCGGTATTCGCTTAGTAAAGAGGAAAACCCTGGAAAATCTGTCAGGGTGGTCGCCCGTGAGGTTCGAACTTGAACTTCAATTATTACTTTCAGGCATCTAAGGCTCAGCCTGGCTCAGGGCAGGAGAAAGGGTGCGGGTAGGACCAAGGCCTAAGTTGAAGGTACCATCTAGGCATTTCCTTGACGTGACTGAGGAGAAACTCTGGAAAACCTCAGCCGGGATGGTCAAGAAGGGAAGGAGTCGACCAGAGCCTAAGTTGAAGGCATCATCCGGCATTTGCCTGATGTGACTGAAGAAAATCCGTGGAGAAACCTGTCGGCATGGCCGGTCGCTGGTATCGAACATAGGACCTCCTGAATGAGAATCTAACGCTCTACTAGTGATTCTGCCAGACCCCCTGTAGGGGTTTCTCCCAAAATTTTCTAGAAAACTGTAAACTTTAAAATTTATACTGTCAAAAATCGATAAAAACCGTGCATGCCCCCTCCCTGGCTTTACATCCCCGCAAACAAATTACTGGCGGAATCTCTGCGCTTTACCAACTGAACTACGTCCGCTTCGAGTTTTACAGAATTTCACGAGCCTAGCCACGGGACAACGGTGAGGAGTATCCATCTTATGTGCATTAATAATGACAGGTGCATCTGTATTCCGTCATCAAAACAGGATATATACGAATATTCAGGATAATTCTTCTTGTTCATATTGTTTAATGAACACACTATTTATTGTATTATTGAGGAATAGAAAAAAATGTCACAAAATTGATTTCAAATAATATGCAGTTACTCTGTAAAAATTCCAACAATTTGTTGCACGCATCACGTTGTTGATAATTTCTTTAATATCATTCCTTTTGCACTGCATTTGGAACGCTTTGAAACCTTTTCGCTGATTTATGTAATAATACAAGTTACAAAAAGCACTGAAACATTTATGTGTAGCTGTTCCCTGGAAAGCCTTTCAAAGAGAAGAACGTGAAGAATTGCAATTGTAATGAAAGACCTCCTTACTGGTCGGTACACGTAATGAATAAGGAATATGACCAGCCCATGTTACGATTATGTTAAAGTATCATGTTAAAGTAAAAAACTCTTTTCTTGTCAACATATTATTATCGTGGTGAGAAATCCTAAGTTTTCATTTCATGCTTCTTCTCGGCGAAAAGTCAGATTTCATTATTTTTCCACACAAGGGGAAGAAGCCTAATCGTGATCATATCACACCAGGGAGAAAACCATTTTTTATTATATTTGGCACCAGGTGAGGAGTCAATATTCGTTCACATAAAAAAGTATATCATAAGTGTTGTGAAATCTCCTGAAGTGAAGTTTGTTGCGATATTTACAAATCGTTGTTCCATATACAACAAGAACCAGTGAGAAGTTGCGTATCAATGTGATGGACACAATCACGATATCTATCTAAAAGAAGAATTTACAAATATTATAAATTACTTCGTGTAAAATTGTATTAAGTAATCTGTTATACAATAAAATATATACCTACATTGAAAATATCTAGTCAAGTTTTCCTGGACCATTCTTTCTAACTCCTCTCCCAGTCTCAGGGGGTGCACCCATTGCACTGAACAAAGTAAAAGCTCGTTATACCCTCACAAAAGCAGAATATGAGGCCCCCGCAATATCAGAATAAGGGGCCCCAGTCCAATCTTAGCACATTAACCTTAGAGGAAAGGAAGCCTCCAAAAAGGATGTATCCCCGCACTGCGGAGCCTATCATTACGCCCCTCGGTCGTGAATATGTGTTTCTGATAATGTTCTCTGTATGATATGTTTGTCACATCACTAGCTTAAAACAATTGGGTTAAACAAAACTTAGTTTTTAACAGCGAACCACACACTCATGGGCAGAGTTACAGGGGCATGGGGGATTTACTCACAACTTTCTGAATATAAATAGAAATTTGGTAAAGAAATCTCAAAAGATGCTCAAAGACGAGTTTAATGTTAACTTTTTTTTAAATTCCCGAAAAAGAACCCCCGGAAGGTCTGTCCCCCTCAGGACACAAACTCAAACATCGCTCATGCACACACTCCAACATGTTCTCAGTAATGGAGGCGAGACACAGGGGTACTTTTGGAAGGAGGTGGGAAGTAGGCTACTATACCTTGTATCATGCGAAGATGGTGTGTGTGTCAAAGAATAGTTGACCCATAGCCTACAAAGACCCACGCCTCACTATGACGCACCACCTGCTAGAGCTTTCTTAAATCACGATCTACCATAATTCAATCTTCAACCACCATACATAGTGTGACAAACGCTTTACCCAAAACCCATCACCTACTATCACCAATCGGACCCTCAACCCACTGAAAGTGTCTTTCGGATCACAATAAACGTGTCCTCGCAGTCTAATTTTCTTTCCATCCACAGACCAAAGAGTCTAGCTTAACACTTCAGTTACGGAAATTTACTTGACCCACGTACTCCATCTCTGGTCAGGAGTCTTGGATCAAAAAAGTTTTCTTAAGTAACGTTCTAAGCTAGAACCCGTGGTCCCTGGATGGAGACGAAAATCGGATATCTGAGCCCTGAGGTCATTTGTCATGGCATAAATGAGTCTTTCAATGGGTTGAGGGCCGACTTAGTTATGATGAGTCGTGGGTCACAGTCAATGATACTTGAAGATTGAATTCAGGTAGGTCATGAGTTAAGAAAGCCCTAGCAGGTAGTGAGTCACGCCGGGTATTGTGTCACTAATTCATTGACCCACACCATCTGTGGCATCATGGCCGGCGTTTAAGGGGAAAGGGAACAATTTCCCTCCATATGTTTTTTCTTTGGAAATATGAAATTCTTGGGTGTGTTAGTGGTTCACTGATATCTATGAGCTTCATTGACATCATTTAAACTCTAATTTGACGCCACTGCCTTGTACCCCCCTCCTAAAAAAATACTTTTTACTCTTATTCCGATACATCGTTACGCTTAAATATATTCTTTTATAACAGAAGCAGCTTCAAATTTCTCACTTTGTTAGAAACAATTTCAAGAGTCTTTGACGACTATTTGTTTCTTTCCTCGCTCGCCGTAATAGCATTTTTTTTGTTTCGCCGATACAGCATTGTTAAGCAAAAGCAATTCATAATGAAAACAGAGTGTAGAAAGAAGGCACATTTTCCTCAGATCAATGCAAAAAGAAATATATTTTTATTCGCTAAATGCTAGTTACAGAACTGTTAACACAACTTCAGATTTACACCACTAGACGATGGAATTGTTCAGTGCAGAACTTAGTTAAACAAGATGGAACAATAGCGTAGAGGTGGAGTCAGGGGAAATTACTCCCCCCTCCAACAGAATGTGGATTTTTTGTATTTTAAAAGTAAAATAAAACTCATCCCAGAGTCATGGTATTTTCAACTTTGTGCGTCCTTTTCCTCCGATACACCCCCTCCCAGTGTTGAGCCTGTATTCACTCCTGCAAAGCGAATAGATAGTGTGTTCCCGTTTATTTGTCCAGAAATCATATATTGTTTGAATTTGTTTCTGTTTGTGTGCGCTGTATATGAGAACTTTTTGGCGAATAATGAAGCGGCAACAAACTATATTCCAAGTGTTAAAACATAAGGAAATCGAAAAACGAACGAAGATTCCAATCGAGTATGTGACTGAGAAATCGTTCAAGAAGACTAACAAGTCAGCTAGGTCTATGAATAAGTAATAGATCAATTAATATATCTTGTAATATGTCCAGTGGCCATAAAAAACATTCCATTTACAATAACTTATTCACATCTAACGTTACCGTTTAATTGGGTAAAGTTCACTTCGTGTTTACTAATTTGTTCATATATATCCATTATTTGTGAAAAGTTCATCACGCATCGTCTCCTGACATCGACTATTCGATACATTCATCAGTCTCAACACGGGTTCCTTCCTGGTACATCATGTTTAACTAATCTGGCCGTCCTACAGACTCATTCTGTTGAAGCGTTTGCTCACAATTCTTAACTGGATGTAATTTTCTTCGATCTTAAAAAAGCTTTTGATTCAATAAATCATGAAATTCTGCTCTTTAAATTATCAACTAGATTTAACATTACTGGCTCTCTTCTCTCACTGCTACGAAGTTATTTATCCAATCGATGTCAGAAAGTGGTATTGGATTATATTAATTCCGATTGGTTGCCTGTCCTATCTGGTGATCCACAGGGGTCCGTTTTAGGACCGTTACTTTTTGTTCTGTATGTGGATGATCTGGCTGAATTGTTCGAACACTATAATTCTAAGTTACTTCTGTTCGCGGATGATTGTAAAGTGTTCCGTGAAATTAATAACATTAGTGATGTAACTGGGCTCCAACTTGATATTAACGCATTTATTTCTTTGGGTGAACAGTGGGATTTAAAAATAAATCTGGTAAAATGTGTCTCTCTCACTATCTCGTTTAAGAAAAATGTCTTCCACAGCATTTATGTTATTGGAGACACTATTATTAAACCAACTAATAGTCATAATGACCTTGAAGTTATCATAGATACGAAACTAAGCTTGGAAGAACATGTTATTGCGATAACTAAAAAAGCTATGCGTCTCCCTGGATTACTTTATAGATACGTCGAGATCAGAAATCTTTAGGCTTTATCTCTATACTACGAAAACTTATGTATCCCCTTCACTGGAGTGCTGTTCACTCGTATGGTCTATAGCTACCCCTACAGTGCTTTCTAAGTTGGAGAGAGTTTTAAACTTCTTCCTAGCAATTGTTTGATTCAGAATTCCCACTGTTCGCAACTTGCACAGAAAATCATTACTTGAGGCATTCAATATTGAATCTTTAGAATATCGTCGTAAGGTGGACGATTTCAAGTTCCTCTATAAAATCGTAAATGGACAAATCAGATGTGGCAAACTATTATCAAACTTATATTTCAGAGTATCTATGCGGAGTACAAGATCCAAACGCTATTTTGCTCTTCCGCACCCAAGGATATCACTAATAAATCCCAATTATAGATTACCCTCCCAATTCAATGAACTGGACATCACTACCAGTTACAATGCGTATTTGAGGATGGTTACTGAACTACTGAATGTATAGTTGAAGTTTTATTTAGCTCTGTATTGCTTCTAATATCTAGTATATTGTTATTTCTTTTCTTTGTTGTTTGTTGTTATTTTGTTTTGTTTGTTGCGCATTGTAATTTTGCCCAATGTGTAATTTACGCCAATCTATACAGCCTGAGCTGTATTTGGATATTTAATAAATAAATAAATAAATATTTAGAGGCGCAGATCCAAGGGGGTTAGAGGGTTATCGCCACCTTTGATTACAGAATTTACACTGGAAAATATGAGACTTCATCGAAGTTTACACTAGATAAAATGACACTTATACCCTTTAGCCAAATCCTGGATCTGCGTACATATATAAATATATATATATCCATCAATGACACCGATAATTGCCCCCCAAACGAAAATTTCTGGTTGCGCCACTGTACAAAATAGAATATTTTGGTATGATTCTACAGAATTTTTCCTTCTAAAATAAATGTCTTCATTAACGAGTTCAATGTGGGTGATTATTTGACTGCCGATTCATTTAAGTTATTGTTTCAGGTTTGTTTTGGTTTGCATAATATCGATCTTACGATGAGTGGTAAGTCTATTTTTGTTGATATCTTTAAGTCGCTATTTGTTATTGTAAGTGCTAATTAACTGTCTGTGTCACTAACATGATTGAGACAAAGATGCATAAAGGACAAAAATAAATTCAAAATTTGAGACACTGACATAATTCGTCTTTTCGTGGCTCTTCAAAAATAACCTAGTTTTAGAATGCGAAATAGGAAGCAATCGGTACAAAAGGAATTGCTCGTATTATATAATGTTTAGGACAGATATTCTTATACAGGAAAAGTGATCCTGAAAGAAAATAACAACAGCATTAGCATCTATTCGCAATTACGACTTAATTTTTTCTACAGCAAAATAGCAATTAATAACGCTTTCTGCCTTATTGTACAAAATTGTTATATAGGCCCCTACGTCCACATGATTTATTGCAATAAGATAGAGTCATCTATTATTGTAACAGTGAATATAAATTAAATTAAATAGTCATAAAGGTGTAGAATACATGTATTTCCTTGTAAAATATTGCTCAATTTTTTTAGTTTTAATTCTGCAGAACTCAAATATTTTCAAATGCTGTGAGCAAGTATTACTATCGAAGTTCATATTTGTGCTTAAAGTTTGTGTATTCGTATGAACGTTAGGTTGTGTGCCTAGTCTTTGAATCGATTAAATTTGAACACATTTAAGGTCCCTTGATAATAATAGCGCAAGCTATTACTAACAGTGCCTGACGTTATATCATGAACCACAAGATGTTCAGGCATTGTTGGTGCACTATTTTAAATCTACTGGCTGGACTAGGTCAGAATCGCCAGAGTTGTCTTGATGGATGTAATGGGATACCGATATACCTACCGGGGTGTCCAAGTCTAGAATGTTGTTCGAATGGGAGCATATCGAGTGCAATGGGTAAAGGTGTGCGTTATACTTAGCAATTCCGGCTTAAAAAAATTTTAGTTCCAGTTTAGCAGAAGCACGCCATGATATTTGTGATGGTTAAGCACTATGAAAATCATGGCCAATTTTCCACCTCCTAAACATCAACTTTTAATTCAAAATCACTCAATGAATTGATTAAGATAAAATGAATTTTATGTGCGGTAACAGCTCTATCGCTTATGCCCGTCGCTACAATGAATTTGATATTAACTGCATTGCTATGGTAGAATGCCACCCTAAAAGCCTACGCTACTGTTTTAGTTTTAAAATGTGAGACCTAGATGATTGGAATAGGAGTAAATAGTGCTAAATTCTCATTAGTATTCTAGGACTTCCACCCACAGTACAAGTAAGGATACTGTTTTTGCTTTAAATAGATTTTGTTTTGGTCAAGGCTCATCAATGCAAAGACTCTCTAACAAATTCTTTAGCGAAGTTTATTCAGTTTACGTGTTGGCTAACAATTCTAACGACAACCGAGATACCCTCCACAGCTTCGATCATTACAGAGTGGAGAACGAAAATGAGAAGAAAAATAATAACGGACCATATTGAAGTCCGTTGAACAATGTATATCTTATCTTTGGTTTTAAGGCTAATTCCAAGTGGGTTTTCCTGCGCTTTTTGTTTTACGTCAATTATTAAAATTTCAGTAGAGGAAAACAGAAATTAACTTTCACAGACCGAAGATCGTTTCGTCCTTCAATAATCAGTACCATTATTTTTATTGAATGCTAGTGTTAACTGCAGGATTGTGTGCAGACACTTTTGGGGCATTATTCTATCCCAAAAGTGTCTGCACATAATCCTGAGTTTACTATCAATATTTTATTAAAACTAATTGTACTCATTATTGAAGGACGAAACGATCATATAACAGACATGTTAAGTCTCGCGCAAAATATGTGAGTCAAACGCATTCAAGCATCAACTCACCTCTCACGCAAAGAACATGTAAATTCACACATTTTAAGGAAAAAAGTGCAAAATTTCAAGCTCACGCTATAAAGTGAACTTGAAACAAAAAAAAAAAAAAAGACTTTCTTGAGTGGCAGCATTCAAAAACATAGTTGTAGATGTATGGTATGGAGAATAATTAGTGAACTGATCAGTTCGTAACTGTTTCAATAACTTTAAAAACGGTTAGTTTACTTTAACTTTTCAAGTAGGCCTAGGACCTACTCTGAAATGTCAACTTACTTGTTACCGTATGATGTGTGTGTTTTTTGCAGTACTTTCCTGATAATTAACACTGTGTTGCAACTCCTTCGTAAGTATTTCGTTTCTTCCGTATTTCCCTTCTAGGTTGGAAAACCTCACTCACTGGCACTTCTCTAGATTGACAAGTCTGATATAATGTAATCTCAACCATTACTAAAATAACAATAATAGAAATCATGATAATAAGCTAGTATTTCCATCTACATCAATAAATAATTCATAGCTCTGGCTTTGCGGAATGTCAATTACAATCATATTGAACACTTTAAGCCAGCTCCAGCTCGTGCAACCTGTAACTATATGAAGGTGTGTTACGTTGAAATGAGGAATTGGCAACATTGGGGTGATTCGCTATTGTTTTTAGTGGTAACAGTAAATAGTTGTTACGATATATTTTGAGTTATATGACAACAAGCAATATGTATATTAACCGATGTATTTAGATGTCCTTTTATGTATATGACTAGATAAATATATATATCAATCAACTTAAAGTCTTTTTTTATATATATTATAGCAAAACCCTTCAGTATATAAGCAATGATATGAAATTTCGGATGAACGGAGACGAGAACTAAAGAGGAATTTCGTCTCATCTGGATGGAAGTTTTCGCAATATCAATGGAAAATATTGGCCTGGCATCTATTAATTTGTTTTATTTTATTTTATTATTTTTTGTTTAATGAAACCTCCAACCTCGATGCCAAATCAGAAATCTGACAAAGAAAGCTTACTTACTGGTAATCTGTTTTGGTTTTCTATGTCGAAATTTTATATACACTACTACAAATATGGATAGCATGCGATATAAAATATTCTACTTAATTTTGTGTAAATTTTAGCGCTATTTATTACCAATGCTTATAGATGGCTCAAATAGTTTAAATATCTTTACCTCAATTTCACCATATTTTACAAAAGCAAGTTTTAATTTTTATCTGACCTTATTACTGTCACTTCACTGCTATAAGGTAATAAATAGATAGAATATTTTCAAGTTCATTCTTCCAATCTATGTGAAGTTCTTTATCTAAGCTTTCAAGAAAAATGTCTTACTTTAAATATTAGTTTGTGCTCTCATTTGGTAACATAATTATGATAATTAATTTTAATGTGTGACTGGAATTTTTGAAGAGGCGCAGAAAGACGAAGTATGTCGGCGTCTCGAATACGTTATAACGATCTTTATTTTTGTAGCAAATTGTAAATAATAAATGAATAAAATTAGATCTTTATATTCTCAGTATGAACTAAATTACAGTAGGCATATAGTTCAAAATTCTAACTGCAGCTCAAGGCTGGGCGTATAAAAGTGATCTGGAATATTCGACCCAAATACAGGGTATCACAAAATTGTGCTCCACTATGAACCTTAAAGTCTAATTAAAATACCATTATTGTAAAACCATCTGAGAACCTATTACAAGGCACAAAGTGATGTGCCATAAATCTTCGAGACTGGTGTAAGGTAATTTGGCAATATGTTGTAGAAGCTGTAATATTATTTGTTTTATAGTTGAGTGATCACGTTGAGGGAAATCTTAAACAAGAGCATAAACCCTACTACTCTAGCACATTCTTTAGCAACAACCTAAATATATTGAGCCACAAATATTAACGATTCGTCACTTCTTTTTCCTGAAACACCTTTTTAATTATTGAAGTTAGTAAAGTTAGTTCAAATTCCATATAAATTGGAGATGAGATCGTTTCCTTTGAGAATGTCAGTCGTTAGTTAGTTTGAATGTTGCAGCGAAGGACCTCATGTAATCCAAGAACAGAAATACTTACACTAATTATTAAAATCTTTCAAACTGTAGTGAATAATCTTATCTAAAATGGTTTTGAGTACAAACGCAAGACACAATAAAGGTATAAACATGGTAAGTCTTTCAAATAACATTTCGAAAAGCGCTGAAAAAGCGGATATATGTTTGCTCAAATTCTGCAACACCCATCTATGATAGCTGTGTATAACTTCGAAATGGAAGACATGTTAAAAACTTGGCTAACAACCACAGCAATAAATATTAAATATGGTGCTAAAGTACTTGGTATGTGTCTACTCCAGCGCAGAAAATATCCGATCTATCTATAATTCAGTTCCCAATATTACATATATATTTTTTTACAAATGGGATGTGCCTGCTGCTGAGTCGAACTTGAAATTTTGCTAGTTTTCGTGTTTATACCGAAACAATGATTATGGTACTTAGCCCGTTTTAATACAGGTCTTGAATTACAATTTAAGTATAATTATAACAATGAATCAGAGCGCTTCGATACATAAAGAAGTATAAACAACCACAAAGAAGTTGAGTTTCATAAATTGAGTGAGACCATTACGACGATACGCTGAGTTGCAATTATTAGGTAAATGCGTAAAGAAAGGATATAGAGATAATTTGCTTATTTGTATACTTATATCGACAATGGAGATAAATAGAACAGTTAAAATACGGGTGAGAAATGCCAAATACCGCAAAGGTTTATGCAGCTGAGGTTGTTGCGATCAAAGCTAAAGTTTGATTGGTTTTACTCTTGTAAGAAATGTTACATATAAAAATGAATTATTTTGATGGATAGCTTCAAGAAATGTTTAAATATACTGGTATGTTTACTAAACAGTGAATAAGACGACTTAAGGGTAACAGTAGTGAATCGAAATAGTACAATACGGCAACACAATAGCATTTGTCTTGATTGATTTAGACGCTATGTTACCGGTAGATTAGACGCAAATCGACCTGGCTTGGTAGTAAAATATCAATACTTCGTTAGTCAGTCAGGTGTAACGCATATCACACAACCCAAAAGTCTCACCAATATACCAGAGGTACCGTAGAGAAAGACAGCATGCAATAGCAATTGATTATCAATATATTGCTTCTCTGGTAACGAGACACTTTGGAGGATAAAATGAAATTTATCATCACTAGGGCAATATACTGCAGTTCTTATTATTTCGATAATTCGTAAGTGAAAGTGTCTCGTTACAAATATATGTGTTACCTACAAATAATATAACCCTTTTCAAAGCTATGAAAGAATTTCAAAGCAATTATATTGGTGTACACCATAATTGCATTATATGAGCATGCCAAATGATCTAGGTGAACCACTTAGAAGCGTCATAGAAAAAAATATTATTGGGGCAACCGCTTATAAGCGTCATGGAAGATCTTTTCCTGCCTATAAGCAGTTTCTCCCGCGTATAAGTGTTGGATTGTGAGGAAATCTCCTGCCACCTGTTGAGTACATTAGCTTTGGCTTTTTCCTCTGTAAAACATCCCCAGTGCCGCACAATCAGTCTGTGCAACATGAATGTTAAAATGTTATGCAGTTAAAAAGTAGAAGCATTGTTTCTCAAAAACAGTTTGAAAAGCAAAGTTCGTTCTCTCTGAATATTGTATTGTGTAACAGCCTTGTTGCTGTTCCATGTTTATATTTATTTTCTCCCCTTTTATTTTCTTAGTCTTAATATTGTTTCCTATCTATGTGTTCTCCTTAGCTCACTCTCTTTGGTTAGTTTTAGTCTCTTTAAGCGTGTTTCGTTTAAATTTTTGCTTTAAATTTTAATCGTTATCCATCCAGGTTTTCGTTAGTCACGCAGCAATGACTTGGATCTAACGCTTGTTTTTAATTAAACCCTAGTCAATTCTTCGTGACTTGTTTTTTGCTAATTGGTGTAAATCAGCGTTCTTCTCCGTTTGTTGGGAGAACTGCTCTCCCACGCCATGTTAGTTTAGTTCCAATTTTAATAACAAAACAAATACGCGTATGGGCTTTCCGTCATCTGTACTTCCTAAGCCCTGTCTAAAAAAGGTAAATATAAACACCAAATTTAGTATACTTTCCAATAATATTTCAATTGATTTCATCCATTCCGATAAAGTATATTATTCGTATAAAAAAAATTAAAACCAATATAAGTGCTATCAAAACTTTTCAGCAACATCATTATTTCAAAAATTTCACCTTATTAAATTTATATTTTGTTTTAATATTATTTATCAAAATGTACAATATGTTCTAAATTTTAGTATCGGGCCGCTATTAACCAAATTCTTACATTACAAATATCGGTTCGTTAAATTTCAATAGTCATATGCTTATTTTTCGTCTCCAGTTTCCAAATCTATTCAAAATTCCCGGTTAGCCATGTTTAACAGCTACCGGATATTTCCATTACTTAATCAAATTAGCAACATGTCTGTTTGACTATCTTTGCGTACCGTTTTAATGTTAACAGTAAATTTAATATTATTCGACATGGTTCAATAATCTTGGTTTCAACTCCAGCCACTATTCTCCTATAAAAAGTCATATTTTATAATATTATTTTGCATTTTCAAAATTTATTCAAAATGTCTTTTGTATAAGGTAGTAATCATCTGTAATAACGTCACGCAATTAATAAAGCAAAATTAATTCTTTCTTTACAAAGTATTTTAAACTAAAACTTCTTTCGTGTAAGTAATGCTGCAATAAAACTTTTCTAAATTATATAACAATGTTTCGAAAATAATTTGTAAAAATATCAACAAAATTTATTAATTATTATAAACATTATAAACATTTATATTTAACTACGCAACTTTCAATTCTGCTTAACTAATACAATGTACAACAAATAAATCATTCAAATTTGTTTGTTCCTTTCCCTCACCAGTAATTCTGTTCAAATCCTAATAAAATAATCATATCCAAAAACGTGCAATATGTAAATTCAATCAATAAATTAAAATTCTAAAATGTTTATATTTCTTCGAAAAATCTTGTCTTTATGTTCAGTAAACGTAGTATAAAAATCTCTCAAATAACCAGGTACAATCTAAGGCATTAGTTAATAATCCACATACAGCGTTTAGTAATATTTGTAATGTGCAGTAAGTTATTTAATGTTTAACTTAATATTCATTAAATTTTAACTACTAATCGTTACGTAAAGTTAACAGCAATTAATACTAATTATTTCTGTGTTTCGGTAAACCTATCGTTTTAAATAATAATCGTATCGTTTTACGTTTTAATTAGATTAGATCGGTGCATAAATCCATAGACCAGTGGTAGGATTCTTTCGCCAGCTAGAAAGTAATAACTTGAATAAAAATTATATATTAAATTTCTGGTTATTTCTGCGTTAACATATAAAGTAACTCCAACATGTAATTTGTGTAAATATATATTATTTGCATTTGTGCGTTATAACACTACGTTTGAATTAAGTTGCAACCGTCATTAGTTTGTGTTCGTTCGTCTTTATTTCAAAAATTGCCATTCCAAACTACAGGTGTGGGCCCTACTAAGGTAAAGATAAAACATGGTCTTTTGCCACCCTGTAAACTTCAAAGTGAGTAAAAACACAGTATGAGTCACATATAAGTCGTTATACGTATCATCGTTTAAGATTATTTCCCAAGTAACAAATTGTGTTTTCTTTCTTAATCTGTCGCTTATCTAAACCAACTGGTACTTCGAAGTATGAACTGACGATCTAATTAAAAAATTAAAGGTGTCGCCTTACCGGTATTTCCTCCCTCAATCTAAATTATTTTTTTTACAACAATCACAAAAATCTAAAATCCTCTTTCCCAAATATTCTTAAATCTAAAAAGCATTTCTGCCCCTCTCGTCTAAAATGTAAAAAAAAAAACAACTAAAAGTTAAATTAAATGCATTGCATAAGTACTCTAAGCTCCTAGCAACCCTATTTATCTATATAATCCTCGTTTAAAATCTTAAATTAAAGGCATTACAATTGATTTTAAGAAATTTTCGATTTAATATTGTAAATATTTTCCATTCATACCTTTAGGTTATGTTATGTTAGCGGATACACTACGTAAATACCATAGTATTTTTCATGGTAGATTACAATTTTATACCTTTATCTAAGGCCGCTCGAAAAGGACCTAAAGTTACCAAAGGGTCTTTTAGAGGAAATTTTTCAAAATTATCAATAATTTCTCTTTTTTTCGTGCATGGTGCCATTTGCAAGCCTATATAGTTGTGAGAAGAATGACGTACGCACCATGATACTCGCCTAAACAGTGTTGTGTTTGGAATTTTTTTCTGATGTTCTATTTATATGTTAGGTTATAGCTTCGGTTTCGTATATACAGAGAAGATTGGTAAACAAATCCCTTATACATATTAAAGATATCGCAACCAAATTTTCAGCACGCATTGCCTATATCCCATAGTATTTTTCAAGGTTCATTGTGCTCTCTTACCCGGAGACGCTCCACAGGGAGCAAAACGTTAAGAAAGGAAGTTTTGGAGGGAAATCCAGAAGCCGATTTGAGATGGGACAAGGCTTTAGACGTCATGTCCCTGTGTTGTATTGAACCCGTAACGTATACACCTCTAATGTATTAGTATCAGTCAAAATCCGTACTAACTGACCGTCTGTCAGTTCGGAGAGGGTTGGATGATCAGGCGCAATGATCCCAGTGGGCGTCCATCATGCAGAGCTTTCCAAGGTTTTTCCTCATTCACAGCAGAGGAATTCCTTGATAGTAACTTGAAACTATATCTTGAATGATTTTTTCAAACACCCTCTCCCTACCATTTTCTGGTCTGAGCCAAAGTTGGTAATAAGCCATAATTGAATTAAAATTAACTTTAGAATCCATATTGCCCGTCTAAGTATCGTGAGGTGACATAATGTCAGTTAAGTTTGAATACATATTATCCTTGAAGCAAACGGAATAATTTTGATGAATATAACAAAAAAGTGTTAACAACAATGATTTCATATAGTAACTCATGAGATTTGCAGGGCTAGTTTAATAAAATCACTTGTTCTCTTCTCAGATAGTTTTATTTGACAGAAGCTCAGAAAACATGAGGTTTGATAGTCGAAACCTTTTGCTTTGTTTCTCTCCCTTTCTATTAAATTTGCACTTACAACTTTTGCTATCAACCCTCTACGTATTTAAAAGAAGTAAATGATTTCGTAATTCCTTTATTTTGATTCAACAGTTTTCTTATGGCGTTATTCTGGGTACCAAATACTAAATGGAATAACTTCAGAATTTGTCCTTCTAAAATAAATTCATTATTTGTGTTAATTTAACCGTCAGTTTGCGATTGCATGAATATCTTTTTAT
>JAGDQP010029787.1:0-23106 GCA_022664845.1 Lepisma saccharinum | reverse complement strand
GTATATATATATATATATATATACTATATGACTGTTCCAACGGTATTTGATTCAAGGAGAGCATTTTTTAAGTAGAAAAGAATAAAAGGTAATATTCCTTTAAAATTAAAAAAAATAAGTTGAAGTGTTCAGGTTTCGATCCAGGGTCAAGCACAATAATCAGACGCTCTGGCCACTTAGCTACGAAGACAGTTGGTGTTTCTTGCTTTAAAGTGATATCTATAGCTCGGGTTTTACTGCGAAGGAGGTTAATCATTAACATGTTTTCTATTTTACTACGAGGAATGTCTCGTGAAAAAAGGAGAGAGACGTTTGCTACAGTGTAAAGATTTATACCTAACTTAATTTCTCTTTCCGCCAATACAGTCCTTGCCGTTCTCGGTCCACTAGTGAACTGTTTACTGTTCACAAAGTAAAGGCAATATAAACACTGAAAATGGCGGGGCGTTCAGTGACAAACAAGTAACGTTACTTCTGTTACTGGATTATAGAATATTCAACTAAGGTTTAAACTTCATCCACAAAAGTACGTAACCTCAAAATTGCCAGTTTAGCTTACACTTCGATTAGAAAATGACCGAATTGTAAGCGTAAAATATGTTAAACGTTGACGGACAAATCACTTTGGACAGTTTCAACCCATTTTCAGTTAACGTTAAGCTATTACAAAGAAAATGTTAAACCTTAAAATGGAGTTAATTTTACCAATCTTTCCACTAAAAGGCTTACACTATATCCACGTTTAAGAGTAAATACAGCAAAATGCTAATTTTTTACTTTTATTTATCCATAAAGCGGAGTAACTTTCATCCATTTCGTGTTTCCACTTTTTACAGTGTAGAAAAATTCAACGATGTATCTGCATGGGGTGTCTTGATGAGTACGTTTCCACGAACTAAGCTGAAGCGTTTTAATTCTGTTACAAAACATTATATTTCTTCTGCTACAAATGCTGAACCTAGATCTCCCAGTTGCCTGCCTAGTGCTCTACAATTAAGCTACTACAGCCACGACCAAGTTCTGTGTACTTGAGTATTCCTTTTGCTTCAGCTAAGTGGAAAGTAAATACAATCGACTACAAGTGATGACTTTAAATTCAAAAATATTTTTTAATGAAGAAAGCCTTCCCGGAATTGTGTAACAGGAAAGAATTAGACGCTAGTTTCCTTCGCATAAAGACTTCGTTGACTTACTTGTAGATTACTCGTCCGGAATCGGGGATCTTGCTTTCATTCCCAGTAGTGGTAATTGATTATTTTCCCTTTATTTTTACACAACTGGATTACCGGTACCATTAATGATATCTTTATGTAAAGGAACGTTGCATGTAATTCTCTAGTACCATCCCAGCATTTGCCTCGTGTGATCGAGGGAAACCAGGGAAAGCCTCAGTCAGGATGTCCGGACCCGGGTTTGAACCCACGTTCTCCCCATTGCTAAGCCAATGCTCTACCACTGAGCCACGGCAGCTGGGTATAACTTATTTTGAAAAATAATATGCAGGAAAAGTTATAAAATGCTTTTACACCCCTCAATTTTTCATTTATCGCTTCCTGATACCATCATGTTTCGAAGTACTGACATGAAGCACAAAGGTTGGTACGACTGAACATAGAAAGGTTTCATAATGATAGTATGAAAAATTCGTATATGGGTCCCGCAATGGTCAAAGAATAAAAGTGATTCACATTGACTATTGCATGAATAGGGAGGGGAAATTGGATTTTCTAAAATCGAAGTAAATAGCGTTGATAACGATAATTTCTAAGTCTAATATACGCTTTTACATATAATTATACATAATAATCAATGGTGGGTAACACAAACATACAGCCTGTCAAGGATTCCACAATGGTAGACGGATGTAAATATATATATATATATATATATATATATATATATATCCATTATCTACCAACATTGAATTGTACTAAGTATACTAAACTCTCGATTGCCCGCGTTATTCTTGTATTGTTTTACAATTAACGTCTGCAATTAAGCGTTTCCTGAAAAAACTGAATACCGTAAGTGAAGACAAGCAATATCGGATCAAGACCATACATGACTTTGTTTACAGATAGTTTTAAAATCTTACATCACAAATAGAAAAATTGTATTAACGTGAAAATACAAAAAAAAAACTCTTGTTGTGTGAGAATAACTAAAACAAGGAACTTGTAGGTAAAAAGAATTGCTATTTTGAAATCTTAGTTGCATGTTAAATTATTCAATAGCTACTTGATATTGATTTGTGTCTTTTCCCGGCCATTTCGACATGCTTTAGCGAGCGCAGGCGAATTCATGGTCAGGTGACACCCGTTACTTTAATTTTGGATCTGATAATTTATAGCCTAAACAATTAATTGTGGAAATTAACTGTCTTATAGAATCTGGATGTTCATTTAGCGAATTGTACATTTCCTGACATGTTCTTTCATCCGACTGAGTAATATGAATATCGTTATGATCCTTTAGTGGGTCATATAAATACAGGTACAGCGGGATCGTGTAGTAATCAATGTGAATAGAACAAGTCTAGGTTTGTGTTTTGTCCAACACCTTTTATTATGAAAGATTCCAATATAAGTACGATACAATATCAGTTTCCACTAGCCCGATTTAGTACAGTTTATTTTATTTTGGACTCGTGTTCTTTGTTGCTATTTACTAAGCGGATCACTTCTCCTTGTGTTTGATTCTAGATATACCCGGACCAGGTGTCTGGTATTATGGTAGTTACTGCTAGGTGTAGACCCCGTACCAGGTCTCAGGATTTAGAAGGGAGAAGTGACCACTTGATTATGATCCCGATTCTTCTTGTCGGTCCTTTTTATAAGGTCTTCTTCTTCTTCCTCTGGAGGTGTAACGTATTGTTTCTTTATTCCACCGACAGAGTTTGTTGTCGTCTTCTGTTAGTGTTGACATAAATACTTTATTGTGTTTATGTCACACTCACCTACTGACATAGTTGCTATCCCATTACGCTCCCCGGGCCCTTTTAAAAGTTGGGATGGGCGAGCTTTGTAAGGGAGTGAATCCCTACTTTTAAGAATTCACTTTTGACAAAATTATAAATTTTTATACACTTTCACTTATTAGCACTATAATTTTGCACTTTTTATTTTATTTTATTTTTAAGGGAGAGTATCTGAGAACGTACTGCCCTAAGCAGGGTCCGCATATCGTGCATCATCCCCCTCAAAGGGGTAACCTCTTACTCTCATCTTTAGATCACTTTTTCTTTTAAATTATGTATACTAAGTCACTAATGGTGTAGGAACTTTTCACTGTTGCACTATGTGGGGGTTCAATGTTGCACTGATTATCACTGGGGTCATCATTGATGTGGAGGGAAGTATTTGGGGTTTCGTCTTTATTGGGCGCTGGCGATGGGGGTGGGTTGCAGTTGTTGTTCTCTTGTGGGTGTTCCATTTTCTCTTTGTTGCGGCATCTGTTGTATATTTGGTGCAGTAGATAAATGATGATGAAGCCGTTGGCATATGACCAGACAAATTAATGGTATGTTGATCATCTGCAATATTAAAATGTCCACGTACTGGGTTTAGTTTTTAAATGCTTGTAAAGAAAATATAATAATATGGTAGTACTAAAAATAATATAAAAATAATAATAATTAAAGTTGTAGTTGTCCAGGAAAATATTGGATGTAGGTGTAGTTCTTCAAATCGGCTGTTTTTTTCTTTTCATGTTTCAGTAAACTATCAAGATTGCCAATGTCTTTTGCAGAGATTGTAAGGGAGAGGGATATTTTGTTTAAAGTCATCTGGTTACTAGTGAATACTTGCTTTTTGTTGAGAAAATAAAAAAAATGCTGAAATGCTGTCATTTTCTGTTGTCAATGCATTCTTATTACTTTAATTTGTTATGGAACGTTTATAGTGATTGACAATGAAGGTTGTGATTACTAGCGAGTACTTGCTTTTTGTTAAATCCTCTTTTATATTTATTTTGTTTGTAAACTGAATTGTTGGCTATTGTTAGTGTCAAATTTGCTTGACAAGTCTACCAGGGTTGTTTGAGGATCTTTCTTCTCGGGGTATTGGTTGTGATTGAAGTTTTGCCTGTATTCATCTTGAGGCAGGTAGGTTTTTCCTTGGTCCCTAACGCAATTGCCTGTATCTATGGAATGCATTATAGGATCTTGATCATGTTTTCTAGGTTCATTGCTATAGAAGTTCATTATAGGCATTTGGGTTAAAGTTTGAGTTGGTTTGGTTTCTTTTGTTTTGTAATTTGGTATGTATGTGGGTGGTTCAGGATGACTTTTGCTAAAATCTATTATGGGAATTTGATTTGTCCATGGAGGTAAAGTTTGCGTACTGGAACATGGGTTCAAGGCATAATTATACTGTTGGGTTCGGTTTTGATTTTGAATTTTAGGTGTGTAGTAGGGATTCACATTTTGTGTCTGGAAATTTGGTACTTGTTGTATATTTCGTTGTCCATATTCCTTTTGATACATAGGATTTTCTATAGCTTGCATTCTTTCTATTCCCTTTTTTCAATAAATCCTGCGATGTTTCTAAAGCTTGTAGCCTTTTTTGTAGAATTGCTACTGTTTTATGCGTTTCTAAAGCTATGCTTTTAAGAAATTGTTTTTGGAGGCCTAAAGAAAAATAGTGTACTTTAGCTTCCTCTGAACATTTCGGCAGGGTGTGTCGGATAGCTCGTAGCTTCCTGAGGAGATATGTATCGATATTTTCGTTAGGATATTGCTGAACTTGGTGTATTTCGATTTCAGCTTTATAAGCTGGCAAGTGAGATCTGCAAAGGTTAGATAATTTCTCCTTTAATTCCTCGTAGTTCAATTCAGTGAATTGGTTTAGAGTTTGTAATTGAGACACCAAATCTATCGCTATCTCAGACAGGTACATTGGCAAAATGTCCTTTTTGTCATCGTCCCAGTATTGTAAAATTGCCAAATGTTCAAAAATCATGAAAAATCTATCTGGGTCTTCAGTTATTTGGCCTGTAAATTTCGTCAAATGCGGTAAATTAAAAGATGGTTTTGTAGCCATAGTATCTTCTAAATTTGATTCTGAGTCTGAATTTCAATTTAATTTATTGCTTCTTGCACCAGAATGAGTCACTGGCATTTATTTTTCAATTATAGGCTGGGTGATTTTACTCTGCTTTGATTTACTAAAAAAGACAATTGAAATCGTGAATAGCATACTAAAACATACCTTGTATCTTTATCCAGTCCGTCCTTCAGTGTAGATATCCTCTTGGTATAGATGTCCTTATGTTATAGATGTCCTCCTGGTGTAGATGTCCTTATGTTATAAATGTCTTCCTGGCGTAGATGTCCTTATGTTATAAATGTCCTCCTGGTGTATATGTTGAGAACGGAATGATAATAAAAAATGACACGTAACTTGGAGATTCCTTAATGCTTAGTTATCCAAATTGATTTGATTAGTTTTTGTTTCACTTTCACACTAAACACTGTTTTTCTATCCACAATGAGATCGGCACCGACACCACGTTATGATCCTTTAGTGGGTCATATAAATACAGGTAGAGCGGGATCGTGTAGTAATCAATGTGAATAGAACAAGTCTAGGTTTGTGTTTTATCAAACACCTTTTATTATGAAAGTTTCCAATATAAGTACGATACAATATCAGTTTCCACTAGCTCGATTTAGTACAGTTTATTTTATTTCGGACTCGTGTTCTTTGTTGCTATTTACTAAGCGGATCACTTCTCCTTATGTGTTTGATTCTAGATATACCCGGACCAGGTCTCTGGTATTATGGTAGTTACTGCTAGGTGTAGACCCCGCACCAGGTCTCAGGATTTAGAAGGGAGAAGTGACCACTTGATTATGATCCCGATTCTCCTTGTCGGTCCTTTTTATAAGGTCTTCTTCTTCTTCCTCTGGAGGTGTAACGTATTGTTTCTTTATTCCACCGCCAGAGTTTGTTGTCGTCTTCTGTTAGTGTTGACATAAACACTTTCTTATGTTTATGTCACACTCACCTACTGACATAGTTGCTATCTCATTACGATATTAACTGTGCATGCCATAAAGTTAGAAATTGTGCAACTTTTAAAACGTTTGTCATTTTCAGTATTGTTAATATAATAAATTTTAATAACGACGCAGCATTTAGACTGTCATGCTTCGCGAGCTGCCCACTACCACGGGGAAAACACAATAAGTAATTACTTGCGAGAAGGTTAGTGAAATTGCGCTACATATTGTTAAGTTGTATGTTGTCTTTTTGATTATACATTTACTCGGAAAGTAGACGCGTGGGGTATGTGAACAGTGAACACCCCACTTGTGTGACTGATGTTTTCGTTAACAGATGCGGACTGCATTCATGTGACTTAGTACCTCTCAGGCGATTCTTCCATCATCATATGCTTTATTTAGTTCAGGCCTCAGTTTATTGGTGGCAGTGTCGCACGATGTTTGTTCTGGCTGAGGCGTTCATGGACTCTACGCGACTATTAACGTAACAAAATAATGCAAGTAAATTTGTAAAAATCTCATGCTATGGCCACAAAAAGTTTTTTTTTTCTTTTGACTCTGATACAATATACCAAGTGTATGCATAAGTGGTTTCCGGTTTAACTAAGAGATGGCGCCAGCGTAAAGTACGCAGCGTATTCATTTGACACATACGTCATTTTCTTCATCTGACATTAAACTACAAACACACACAAGTTGAGTCCGCCAAACACTAACGTCTTTGTTTTATCGTTCAGTGATCATGTCGAAGTTTGTGCCTGAAAAAGAACATTTGCGGCACACATTGCTTTTCTTATTTAATCAAAAGAAAAAGGCTGTTGAAAGTCTTCGTGTGCTGGTAGAAACATATGGTGAACACGCTCCATCGATTAGAACATGTGAGACATGGTTTCGACAATTTAAAAGTGGTGATTTCAATGTGAAAGACAGTGCGCGCTCTGGTAGACCACAAAAGTGAGAAAACGAGCAATTGCAGGTGTTATTGGAGGATGACCCAACTCAAACTCAACAGCAATTGGCAAAAACATTAAATGTGTCACAAGAAACAATCAGCAGACGTTTACGAGCAATGGAGAAGATCAATAAACTGGGTAAATGGGTCCCACACGATTTCAATGAACGTCAAATGGAAAATTTCAGTCACTTGTTAAATGCTGCTTCAGCGCCACGAAAGAAAATCCTTATTGTATCGAATTGTGACGGGTGACGAAAAATGGATTTATTTTAAAAACCTGAAGCGGAAAGAATCGTGGCTTTCAACTGGCAGAGGCGGTCCTTCAACACGAAGGCCAAATCGCTTCGGCAAGAAGACCATGCTTTGTGTCTGGTGGGACCAGAGCGGTATTGTGTATTATGAACTCTTGTAGCCCGGAGAAACCGTTAATGCACAACGCTATCGCCAACAAATGATTAATTTATATCACGCATTGATCGAAAGACGACCGGAATGATCCCGAAGACATGGCAAAGTGATTGTGTTACACGACAATGCGGCGTCTCACTCAGCAAAACCAGTGAAAGACACCTTGAAATCGCTTGGATGGGACATTCTTCCCCACCCGCCGTACTCCCTAGACCTGGCGCCATCTGACTATCACCTCTTCGCATCAATGGGGCACGCGCTCGCAGAGCAGCACTTCAGCAATTTTGAAGACGTTGGAAAATGGCTCGACGAATGGTTTGCCGCAAAAGACAAGCAGTTTTTCTGGCATGGTATGCATCAATTACCTAAAAGATGGGCGAAATGTGTAGAAGCCGATGACCAACATTTTGAATAAAACAAAACTAATTTCCCTTGAAATTTCCTTTACCAAGAAAAACGGCAAAAACTTATGCATACACCTGATGATAGATATATTTAAAAGTGAACCCGTTGGATTTAGGCGAACATTTTATTATGTGTGAGGAAGCGATACGGTAAGTCTGAATTTGAGGAATCTGATAACTTAGGAGAAAGGCAAGCATAGTAGCACGAACAAAAGAGAAGTTTCTGCAACAGCGATACATAAACAGTTAATGCAAAATAATAATTTCACATTCAATAACGGAAATTATTATACACGTAGGAGGAGAAGGCAAGGAAGTTATTACCACGTCACTTACTCGACGCATGTTTACATGCACAGTCACGGTAATATGTTCTGCGGGAGTTTATTTAGTCTATGATGCAGCGTTTAGTTTTTATTTCCATTATACTTATGGCCTGCATAGGCACCATTTAGACTAAGCCTGCCATCTCTGTTCCTCAGACTAGTCACTTGAATATAAATTATAACTGCCTTCTGGCTGATAAATATTATTTAAATAAAGAGTTAAATTTTATTTATATTCAATTCCCGCAGCACAAATTTCCGTGACTGTAAACAACTACAGCCCGCTAATCTCTAAGTAGTCACGGGTAACCAATGAACAACGCTGAAACAAATCAATTTCTTAGCTTCGTTTATTAGCATGTGTTTGCTGTTGTAGACACGTTAAGTTAGATTTAGTTTGTTTTCGTTCTTCATTACACATGCATGTGCAATAAACGGGACCAGGATTATTAAAAGAAAAATATACAACAAAAAATTTTGTATTCTTAAACACCCTGCGCGATGACAATTTCACGAAATAGAGCACTTCTCTGTAAAGATTAAAATATTATTTCAAATATGTTTCTAGATATATTCCTTTCTCTCATGTTCAGATGCAATTTGATTTTTACTATTATCAAACTCTGAGGCAGGATTCCAACATGCTACTTGTGATTTGTGCTGCTACTTTCACATGTTTTCCTTCCTAAACTTTATTTTACTGATATTCTTTGACGACCTCTTTCTCAAGTGAAGCCGTTGAAACAAGTTAAATGTACACAAACATGCATGTACTTAACGCCCTGTACAACATGGATACCTGGGTATGCACTTTATGTTATACATCCCAGGATTAGCTGATGTTTTACAATGACTTTCATGCGATGACGTAATGATTAAATCTATGAAATAAATAGAAAAACATCATAATCCCTTCTTTTGAGGCGTTAATTGGATCCTTGTCTGGAGTTTTGAAGACTGTTTCTTTCATTTTCTTCTCTGTATAGGCTTTGTTCGTTGCTCTTTGGTTTGGTATTCTATTACGAATTTAGTTTATTATGAACTGCCAGGCTGATCAGAAACATAGATGGCAATCCAGATGATATATGGACAAAGCTTTTTTTTTTTTTTTACAAATATTGGCCAAATGTGAAAGAAGCTTTCTAAGCAGAAACTCCTTCAATTTAGTATTCGTTTGTTGAATTTCTGCTCGGTACATTTTTACAAACCGGTGAATTTTATTTCTTTATTTTCGAAGAACTCGGTTATTTCGTATAATCTGCGAAGTGTATAAGTTCTATTTATTTAAATTTTCAAAATTTGGCCTATACGGTATTCAGACATGTTTCAATGGAATATGTAAAATAATAAGTCAAAGTAGGTAAATTTATTAATTGTTTACAAGTATAGCCTTTTCAAAACCGAGGTGGTTTCTAACCTGGAATAAGGGATGGCGGTAAAATTGAATAATTAAATTTTCATAATAGTGTATTAGGTCTAATCAGGACAGAGAGCAAAATCCGATAGAAATTATGCGGCAGCAAATGGGGCTATCTAACTAGAAGTGGGAAGAAACGGAAGTGAAGGGAAGTGTATATACTAAATAAAATGTATCAGTTAATATTGAAACCTTACGCTAGCTTCTTTACCTAAATGCTCCTAAGTTAAACAGCTTCTCGCAGAATCACCATTTCCTCGACCCACTCTCTCCTTCTCTAGTGAGCTCTGAATGATATTTAACTTCCGTGAATGCAATTAGAAATTTTTCCCTGATCTTTGTTCTGTTGAAACAACATGTTCTCTGTACTGTGAGCTCTGAATGATATATAACTTCCGCGAATGAATTAGAATTTTTTTCCTGATCTTTGTTCTGCTGAAAGAACATGTTCTCTGTACTGTGAGCTCTGAATGATATATAACTTCCGCGAATGAATTAGAATTTTTTTCCTGATCTTTGTTCTGCTGAAACAACATGTTCTCTGTACTGCTGCGTGAAATTGAACTTTACTCTGCTAGTCTCAGGTGATCTTTGGACTGCTGCGTGGCATTGTACTTTGCCCGACCGATGTTCAATTAGTAACATTCCAGGCTCGTGATGAAATCTGATACTTGTATGCATATTTCGATAACTGAATCACAGAACACAATTCTTGTTGAAAACTAATCTCACCTTTTAAATTACAACAATAATATTCCTTTTGATAAATGAATTCACATGGTTCCTGGTTCGTGCCCATTTGCCTTCAAACTATAAAACATATTTAACTTCATTACATATTTACAGAAATAAGTATTTCACGTAATATACCTCACATCTCACTACGCGCAGTTTGGCAGATGTTTGTTCATTATATAATTTGTAATTTAACGTCTAAGTTTAATATATAAGGATTTAACACTAAACAACACAAATTCCATTTCACTATTGCGTCTCTATTCATTGACGATTTGTTGTGTTTAACACTGTTTGTCACAAGAACATCGATGAACACCGTTCACCAAGAGTTATCGCAGAACACACGTATAAGTTCGGTAAAGAAAATCCAGTTCAAAAACATGTCATCTGGAGATGGTAGAAACCACGATGAAAAAGCACTGTCCGTCGTATATGTCAAGACGAAAAAGGTAACTGTATATTGTAACAGTCTATGTCGGAAAATAGTCTGAAAAGATGGTCTAGTGATGACGCCACAGTAATCCATGGAAGTTCCACTAGCAACAACATGGTGTTAAACCAAGGACGAAGGTATAAAACCAATGTTTGATAAAGGATAAAATGAATGATATGGGCGGTAACAACCAATGTTTGATGCTGGGAAACAAGTGTCCCGTTAGCAAGTTTTCCTTTTACAGTACAATTGTGAATGGGTATTTCAATATCTAGCTCTGATTGGTTGAAATAATACTACAGTGCTAAGATTTGACATCTCTCTGTAGTTGGTCTATCCTGCAAGATTTGATCACTCGTCTACCGGTAACACAAAACTTTTAACATTCATGCACGAAATAGTTTATTTTACTATGTTTTTATACATTTAATATACTTTCAAAACAATATACAAAATTGAATTGCAAATAATAAAACTATATGAAAACAATGTAAAATTCATCAAAACTAGCCGTAACTCAATAAATTCACCTCGAAAATTTCAACTGTCTTTGCTGCCATCTATCGGGCACCAAATAAATAATTCGTTAATGTAAAATAAACAGTGTTATATGAAGTTTTAAGTAGCTCATTATAAGCCTAACATTAATAAAACTATTTTCCAGATGAAAACCTAATGCGTTCCAGTTAAAAATTATATAAATATGTTTCCACATGTAAAATTGTGCATGCTTTGCAAAATAGGTTAATCAGAATGAATAAACAGTCCAGATATCAGGAACTTGCTCGCTTATTGAAATTGTAGAGCAACTATAGCGCTGTAGTTTGTGTAGCACCTACGATCCTATGAATATATAATACATGAATAGCTCCTCTTGGCCCGTATCAATCTGCATCCCTATAAATGTAGGATGTATCAAAAGTCAGTAGCTATCTGAGGAAATAGGGGCAGCACAAAGAAAATATCTGGGTTTCAGGTTTGGGTTCATACACCTTGTTTTATGACTCCATTTTAATCTTGTAAGGCTACAAGGACCCTTTATAGCAGTTCTTGAATTATGCATAGCACCCTAGTGTGCAAACAAAGAAGATAAAAAGAAACTGACTTCTGATTTGAGTATGTTGAAAGAACCCTTACCATATTAAATTCGAGAAGCTAGATCTGAGGTCAGTTTCTCTTCATGTACTTTTGTATAGGTGCTAATATGCCGTATGAACTGAGTGCATGAATTGCAAAATTACTTTAAGGAAAGGTTGCAGCTTTAGCAGATTAAAACGTCCTGACAAACCATCGCATCTAAGTCCAAATTTGACATCAGTTTATCTGTTTTCGTAGTGTGAAATTAAACTCTGGTTTTATGTAATTCAAAATTACCGTAAAAGTAAGGTGCTAGCCTTACAACTGCCTCAAAATTCACGATCTGAACGCAAATCTGAAGTATCCATTCTTCGAGCTCCCCCTATTTTCCGAAATAAATCGTGAATTTTGATATTATCTGTGCACAGGAAAACTATAGAAAACCTAAAATTAGGTAAATACGCCCTTAAATGTTGCCTTACACTCATTTGATTTCAAACCTTAGATAAACTACTAATAAGAAGTAATAATTACGATTCGATTTTGGTTTGTAAATTGGGAAGCATCAAAGCACATATGAGGATTGAATACGTAGACATAACCTTATAACATTATGTTAAATAAAAAACATTTACATAGACAGGATTCCGCCAGGATTTTCAGTTCGGGGGTGTAAAATCAAAATTGTGAGGGTGTAAGTGGAGTTTTGCACAGTTTCTGTTCATTTATGACAGTAAAAAAATAAGTTTGGAGGTACTTTCGAGGATTGGGGTTGACACCTCCAAAGGGGTTCTGGCGGAATCATTGTACCTAGAAATATTACTACTATATGAAGTACGTGTAACCTGTTTCACTTCGGGATAAATTCTTAAGACGTTTGAGCAAGCATCATATCCTTAAACATGTAAAGTTTGGTTCTCTCTATTCAAAAGAAATATCTGACATGTGACACAAAATCCAGCTCTTTTTATCACTATCTATTGTAACACTTACAAAAGTCATGGTAGAAATATAAATTGTGATTAAGTAATTACTGAGTATGGACATATCTTAACTGCCTGATGATGCCATGTTAGATAAAGGACCGCGGTGGATCAGTGGTAGAGTTATCACGTGTGGTTTGCGGACTGTCGTACTGGATCCCGGCTTGTGCCACGTGGGCTTTGTGGTGGACAAACACCGTGTCCGTGGAATTTATCGGGATTGTCACGTTTCCTCCCACTTGCTTCATGTCACCAGTTTTCATATTATCATCCATTCGGCCTGAGCCAAAGTTGACAAAAGCTCTAAAATAAATATTCAGATTCAAATATCATGTTAATATTAGAAGAAACGTTTTTCTACTAACGGAAACCCTCTTTTTCGTTCATTTACACGACTAAGATGATTTTTTTTTACCATCATTTGGAGTTGGACTACAACGACCTCTTCCTCTCCTCTTTAGTTTTCCACATTCACCATTGTTGTAACTGAAAATAGAGGAAGCTTCGCTCAACCCTCTGTCCACCTAGATCAGAAAATGTTCTGTTACATTTTGAAGGCTGGTCCGAAAGTGGAGCATTCAAGTGTTTTTGTACCAGTGATGGACCACTTGGTTGTGACTTGAACAATCTTGGTTCTGTGTTGTTTGTCTTTGGAAAATTGGGATTAAAGGATTAAACTGAACCATTGACTTTAAAAACGAAGAAATTGAGTAATTAGTTAAATTTTGTATAATAATAATATCAAAGTGACATAGGTTTTGGAGAGGAAATTTAAATTGAACTTTAGATGATAAACTTAATACAGGTATTTGAATTTGGATTGCACAGAAGTAAGCATTAGAATTTCAGTATACGTTGATAGCTAAAGGATTCTAGTATTCTTTTGATTGGGAAATAATTTTTGATTTAGCGCCTTCAAATATTTTTATTTTGAATAATATTTGGATAGAGTTTGAGCACTGCTTCAGAGTAATTAGAACCAATTAATAAAGGTTATGGAGTTAATTAATAAAAGTGAATTTTCAGGTTTTGGATAATCCTCAGAATAAATCTCCCCTTCTTAATTGATTAAATTAAAGTGAATTTACCGATTTTGGATAATTCTCAGAATAACTCCCCCCCCCCCCCTTTATTACTAAAAGTTGACTGAAGCTGGGGGAGGGGGTTAGATTGATTACAATCTGAGTTTGGATGTGTAAGCGTTGAACACTGCCTTGTTGTCGGAAAAACTAAATCTGTTTCAGTTTTTTTTCCTTCATTAATTAAGGCTCAATCCAAGTGGGTTTTCCCGCCTCTTTTGTTTTACGTCGATTATTCAGAATTCCGTGCAGGTAAACAAAATATAACTTTCACAGACCAAAGTTCGTGTTATGCTTCAATAATGAGTTCAATTAGCTTTAAGGAAATGTTAATAATAATTTCAGGATTTATATGCAGACACTTTTGGGACATTATTCTGTCTCAAAAGTGTTTGCACACAATCCTGAGGTTAGTAGTAGCATTTCTTTAAAATTAATTGTACTTATTATTGAAGTACGAAATGAACGTTAGTCCGTGAAAGTTAAATTTGTTTACCTGCTCTGAATTTTGAGTAATTGACGTAAAACAAAAAAGGCGGGAAAACCCGTTCGGATTCAGCCTTAAAGTAATTTGTAATCAGATAATGGATGTATTGTATTGTAGCTTGCGTAGTAAATGAATATTTTTTTCTTAAAAGGATAAGGCTACGCTCACATGACTGGTTGAATTTATTAAACAATGTTGTAACGTTTTGTATTAAATTATGTATACCTGGAATATCGTTGTTAAGTTTGCGAATTTTGAGTAATATTGTTCGAGTGTTGGATAAAAGTTGGGAATTGTTGTTAATAAACTAAATGGATTGGAGCCAGGGTTTTATTTGTGTTTTGATGGTAACCTGTTGTTTGACCGGCATTTTCAGCGACCATATTTTCCCTTAGGGCATCTTGTGTTTTGCGCGGCGTGTTTTTTTTCAGGTTTGTCGAATTATCTTTACTACGAAGGCATGCTTAAGTTACAGTTTCCGCCAGGATTTTCTATTTGGATAGGTGGGTGTAAAGTCAAAATTGGGAGGGTATAAGTGGAGTTTAGTACGGTTTCTATCGATTTTTCACCGCAAAACTTTTAAAGTTAGGACGGTGTTGGAAAGGATTTGGAGGGTGACACCCCCACAGGGGGGTCTGGTGGAATCACTACTTCTGGGGACTTAATTTTGTCGTTCGCTGCCCCTTCATAGTTCATCATCTGAGTTTAGAAGTAAAGTTTAGTGTTTACTTAGTAGAGTGTAGTACATGCGCAGTAAATTTGACACCGTTCACTTATTAACCTGCTTGATATTGTACCCCGAGTGATCATAGTAAATAAACGTCCTAAAAGAAAAGTTGAAGATGCAATGCGCACATTGTTACAGGTATCGGTAATGAATGGAAAGAAACTTGTGGAAATCTAAATGTGAAATATCTCAGTATCACAGGAGTATAATACAAAAATACCATGAAACCATTTTGTAAAGTCACGTTAAATACGGCCTACAAATCGAGGCCACTATACAGAGCTGCTATAGCTCAGTTGGTATAGAGTTGGCTCCGAATTTGGTAGGTTCTGGTTTCGATCCCAGCGGCTGACCATCTTGACAAGTTTTTCCAGGGATTTTTCTGTTATACGAGGCAAATGTTGTAATTGCGGCGTAGGCCCTGGCCGTCTTCTTACCGCATCTTTTCCCTACCCTATCCTAACCTAAACCATAGATGCATAAAGGACATAAATAATTTTAAGACCGTTTTCAAATCTGAAATGTTTCCCTATATGTGTTTTAATATATATGCTATCTTGCATTATAGATGGACGTAGATAGGAGCTCTGCCAGATCCCCCTGTAGGGGTGTCGTCTACAAATTCTCGCGCGCACCAAGAAACAGTGCAAAATTCCACTTACACCCTCCCAATTTTTAACTTTACACCCTCCAAACTAAAAACCCTGTCGGAGTCCCTGAATGGACCAGAGGTGATTAAGAGTAGCATTTACCGAGCGGCCGTGGCTCAGTTGTAGAACGTTGGCTTAGCATTCAGAGGTACTCGGATCGATCCAGCGGTCAACCATCCTGACAGATTTTTCAAAGGGTTTTCTTCAGTCACTCTAGGCAAATGCCAGGATGGTACGTACAAAATAGACCCTGTCCGTCTACCTTTCACATTCCTCTCCTTCACCCTATCCCGGCCTGAGCCAAAGATGCCTAAAGACCTTAAAATAAATTCAAATTTAAATAGTTGCAATTATTTTTTGTTTTATTTTATTATTTTATTTTATTTAAAAAACACTTAACTGCTGAACAAGACTATATTATTCGTAAAAAATAAATTACATGTAACGTTTCGACCTTCTAGCATTGAAAAAAGCTTGAAAAAATTTGAAGTTTCACTGCCCCCGTAAAGTCCCGCAGTGAGAAGTGACCACTCTCCAACTTCTACAGTGATCTCCTATTCATGCACATGCTACAAGCAACTAAAGTCTGTTGTCACGGGTGTGGATGCTTACGATTTCTGTCTTTCGGAGACATTTACCGCGAATCGGAGTATGTAAGTAGAAAGAAAGAAGGTGAAAACAGAAGATAGAGAAACGCGACAAGAATTTTGTATGAAGAGGGCAAAAACCAGAATATGCATTGCTGTATATTCTGAAAAAATCCCTGTATCGAACTAACTATGATAGATTACTTGGTAAACCACGCATGCTGCAAAGGGTGGGAAAACCCAGGTAATATGTCTGTATTGGCTCTAGTGAATCGCATCCTAAAAGCAAGTGTCTGTGTTGATCATGCAATCGCCGGTCAACTGCTGCATCTCAGGTGGGTGGCTTCTTCATCCAGGGGCTGCATCCACGAAGTGGGTTGTCCTCTCTGTCGTCTCGGTGTCCAACTGGTATCCACAGTATGCTGGAGTCCGCAGGTGACCAGTACCCAATTTTCTGGCCCAGTTAAGTTATCTGTATGGGCCCCCCATGACCACAGAAAAAACTTAACTGAAGTGGCTCTTAAAAGGGTACTGTTGCCATTCCACGACTACAGATGGTGCTGGGCGCTTCGCCTCGCTGTCGCCCGGTTTTCCGGGCAGCTGCTACCGCGGTTGCCGCTGACCAAGTTCGTCATGCCTCGACATGCTCTATCATAACCGTCATGCTTCTGGCTGCTTCTCTCCTTCGACCATAAATGGTACACGGCTTCAACGTGCTTACTAGTGGTACTAGGTACTTCGCTTCGCTGTCGTCCGGTTTCCCGGCCAGTTGCTACCGCGGCTACCATTGACCACGTTCAACAGGTTTCCATGGTTAAATGGCCTGCTTCTTCCGGTCTTCGTGTCGGTATCAGGAGACGGCTATTCTTCGCTGGTGAATACAGCTTCCTGCTGGCGTCATCACATCACGGGCGTTTTGAGGGCCACACAGCTGCCAAACGATGCCATCGGACCGCGAGCGCACACCGTAGGTGTGCCTCGCACTGACTGATAGATTGATTGACCTTCTAGCAAAGATCCTCATCAGACATACACTGAGTCTGTACAAAAAATTACACACATATAAATACAAGCCCAATAATCTACCTGCTCCCTCATTGGCCGAAACAAGCAGCCAATCAGGGACGCCCTATCAAGCAGCCTCCCCATTGGCTGGAACAATCAGTCAATCAGAGACGCCATAAAACACCCCATGTTAACAAAAAGAGAATCAACATGAAGCAAACTTAAGAGCCCCCTAACACCTCAATTAACATACATATCTCTGTGTTTGTCAACAATAATCTTCCATTCTTTATTAATGCTAAAACCTTTGGTCCAGTTCATTAAGTTCTTATCTTCTTCTTTTTCTATCCACCAGGCCTCCTTCCATTTTCTAGGCCATCTACTATCTTCATATTCTAACACAATCACTTTTTCCCAGTCCACATTATGTCCTTTTTCTTTTACATGTTTGAATATAGCATTACTCCCTCTACCATATTTCACATCGCTTTTATGTTGTTTAATTCTTTCTTTCAACAATTTACCCGTCTCTCCAATATACTTCATATCACAATCCTCACAGTTAATACAATAAATGACACCCTTCTGCTCCTTCTTCCCTTTATGCTTTCCTTTACTTCTGACCAAATCCAACAACTTTCTACTACCTTTTCTCTTACACCCTGCTTTCTTAACATCTTTTTAATAATCTCTGTGTCCTCTCCTAACCGTATAATGCCTTTCCATACCACCTCTTTTCTTTCCTCCTCTCCTTCTCTTCCCCTAGAAACCACAGATGCCTTTAAGATATCCCTTTTACTATACCCATTCTCATATAGCTGTTCCTTAAAAACTTTTACATTCTTTTCTACATTTTTGCTACAAATCCTACTAATTCTTGTCAACATATTTCTTATAAAATTTGCTTTGGTGCTTTTATCCACATTACTTTTCTTATTACAATAAATACCAGCATTGCATTCTTTTTGATACCATTGAGTTTTAAGTCTCCTCCCTTCTTTACTCATTAAAATATCAAGATAACATAAGCTACCTCCCTTCTCTATCTCCAGCTCTAACTCTGTTCCTTTTTCTTTATCCTCAATGCCTTCTACAAACTCTATCAATTCTTCTTTAGAGCCTTCCCATATCCCAAAACAATCATCAACGTATCTACATAAATACTTAATCTTCCCTTTTCCCTTCTCTACCACCTTCCTCTCCCATACATTCATAATGATATCAGATAACACAGGACTAATCTTAGACCCTATACTTAAACCTTCCTTAATTCTATATATGTCATTCTTCACTTTGCAAAAACCAAAATCCCAAATTAAGTTGAGAGCTTTCCTAACTTTCTCCCATTTCCAACCTTTCACCCCTTCTTCCCCCATAGCACCCTTAACAATATCAAGTATAGCAGCCCTCTTTATTTTATTTATTTATTTATTTTTGTGGAGCGCTGAGAGCAATAAGTAAACTTTCATCTCTATGAAAATGTTAAGTGCTATGATGTGCTAAATGTATTTTTTTCTTGTAGTTAGAGAACCAACACAATGATGTCTTGGTGGTTGCCTATGTATCAGTGACTTTCACCACGTAAGAAGTTATTAGGTATTTCAGTGCTTACAAATGAAGATGAGGGGGGAAAGATGAAAAACTATTTTTGATCGATTTCGAACTAGTGGTTCCATCTGTTGGTTCACAAGGTTGATTATAATGGTGCACTATACCTAGAACAATTATTATTGTTCAAATTAAAAGAATGTTTAAAGAATTCAATGTGTTTGAATAGGACTTGAAATTTTATTTATCATTCTTTGGCCAAATGAGTCCAGATGGAGTTTCATGTTGTTGTTTTTTTCTGACACTTCAAATACTGTTAAAGAAAACGCAAATGACACACAAACGTTCCTTTAGCTTTGAGATAAACCGTCGAATGTGCACTTTCATTCACGCAAGAACGTTGATTCAACCAAATTTGGTTGAATAAATCATCGGAAAGGACGAAGAGCAAAGATACATATTTTTAGTGCCTGAGTTGGAAACAGATTTTCTCTTTTTTCCCATGGTTTATACTAGGTTATCTCTCATAGTGTATTTTTAATACCTTAAGTTTGGATATTACAAAAAAAAAAAAAAGAGTATACACGTGGAAGCACAGAAGGTAATCAGGAAAAGTAGAATAATAGCACTTAGTAATGACATAGATTTAATTACATCAGACGGCGCCTTCAGTACGGGATCCTCTAGGTTCAGATGTGCAATGAGAAGCACATTAATTGAAGTGTATTCAGAGATGATGAGCGACAGGGAACGATGAAATGGATAAGTAGATGCAATTTTCCCGGTCGGTTAGCTGGTCACCACATGGCCACAAAAAACATTTATTCTATTTAGCAGATTTTCTTCCCTAGCAAAGAATTCATCCTCTTTAATTTCAGTTGACCTGTCTGCCTGTCTTTAATTTCAGTTTGTCTGTCTGTTCGTCTTTAATTTCAGTTGATTTGTCTGTTCGTCTTTAATTTAAGTTGATTTGTCTGTTCTTATTTAATTTCAGTTGATTTGTCTGTCTGTATTTAATTTCATTTTATCTGTCTGTCTGTCTTTAATTTCAGTTGATATGTCTGTATGTCTTTAATTTCAGTTTGTGTGTCTGTCTGTCTTTAATTTGTTTGTCTGTCTGTCTGACTTTTTTTTCAGTTTGTCTGTCTGTCTGACTTTAAGTTCGTCTGCCTTTAGTTTCAGTTCCTCTGTCTTTAATTTAGGTTCGTGAGTCTATCTGTTGGTATTTAATTTAGGTTCGATTGTCTTCCTTAATTTCAGTTAGTCTGTCTATCCATCGATGTTTAATTTCAGTGTGTTTGTCTATTTGTCTATCTTTAATTTCAGTTCGTCTGTCTATCTATCGATGTTTAATTTCAGTTCTACTATTCTATCTGTTTGTCTTTAATTTCAGTTCTTCTGTCTATCTGTTCGTCTTTAATTTCATTTTGCCTGTCCATCTATTACGGAAGTTAGAGCTTTAACTAAAGCACGTAAAGAGAAACTGACTTCAGAATTTATTTCCGAGTTCATATTTCCCTTTTTTAAATTTTAGATAAATAAAAAATATTTTATTGATATTTCTGAAGGTTGTACACGTTTAAGTGGTCAAATTATCAAATCATCCATATTATAATTTGGTTTTGAACTCAATAGACCTCACTCACAAGGTGTACTCACAGAGTAAGTTTATTTATTTAAGAAACTTCAAATACAGCTCAGAGAACTATGTGACGGATAAGGGACGACACCTTTCTTACGGCAGCTCTCGTCATAGCTAGTGCGGTTCGACTCCGCTGAAGAAAATCTTTTTATCTACATTGTTCTTAAAAAATAACATCTTTTATATTCTAATTATAAATATTTGCTCCCTTTTGCATTTTTCAGCATCTTGAGCACTTCACGGAAATAGATTGAAAAATTCAGGTTAGATGGTTTTCTGTATTATACGCTATGGCATCGAGCAGTCTACTGTAAGTATAGCTCATTGGATTTCCCTGAGACGACTCACTCGTGTTACGCGAACGTGGATCCATCATTGTAATGTTACTCAAATTGTCAGTCTAACTGCAAAGGACGGAAATTGGTGTCTGTGTTGAGGTTCAAGTCTTCAAAGAAGCTGTCGATCAAAATAGTTGATGCAAACGTCATTTCTCTGCCAAAGAATAATTAAACATCTCAAAGGGAAATGAAATATCTTATTTCTCAGAATTCACCGTTAGTGGGCTGCAATATATAATAATTGTATGTCACGGACAGACGAAACAATTGCCTTTTAGCTTGTTAACGTATGCTTTTCATATTTATTTAGGCTTCAACAGGAAGCACTAGATAGCCTTATACAACCACTATGTCCCTCTGTCTCAGTGGCGTATCTGGAGTTTCGTAAGGAGGGGGTCGCAGGTGGAATAGACAAAGGACGTTTTCGATATTTTCCTGAAAGGAGAATTTTTTAAGTATAAATTTATTATATTTCTGCTATTGCAAAGTTTTATCATGGAATATGATACCAATGTCCCCAACAATGGATATCTTTATAAATTAGACCTTTTCTGGAAACAATTGAAGTTCTATCTTAGATAAAATTTTGAAAACATGGTCTTCAAAGAACGTATATTTTCCTTGAGGAGGGGGCGTGCCTCCTCTCTGAATCCACCGTTGGTCCGTCTGTCGAAAACGTTCAGCTCAAGAACTACTAGGGCAGCGAAGGTACTTGAGATGGCGTCAGAAAGGTAAAGGTAGAGGTGATTTAAACCCGTATAGAACATCCAAATAGGACCTCCGCTGCTGAAGCGTGCTGGTAACACGTGCACATTGGTCCCCAACTGGGCTCTATCTTACTTGTTTGTTCACAATTTATGTGAGGTTCGTATAAAAAGTAATACATTCGATTTTATAATCAAATCAATAGATAGCAGTACTGACACGCTATCACTTGTTTTCTGACATTACATCTCCTGTCTGTTTGCTGCAAGCAGTTGTTCGAAAAGATTTTCTAGTTACAGTTTTTGACGTCGAGGGATTAAGTGAGCATGTGTCAATGCAATAAACAAAGTGTTGTAATTAAATCTCTCACTAAAAGTATTTCTACGTGTATACTGATGATGGTTCCTTCGAGATTCTGGGATGAGAGAAAGAACGTTGATAATTTTTCTGGTTGAATCGACAGAACTCTCGCTTACGAATTGGAACTTGTGAATCCACCGAGCTCAAACTGTTCTTTTCTATGCGTTCTATGTACTGTTTCTTTAGGGGAGTTACTCATATTAAAGAGGACCCAACTTTGATAAAATTTTGTTTATAGGTAAAGTACAAAGCTTTCAAACCCACAATTGTATTTGTATCAATCAACAGGCAATTATACGAATGGTGTAGCAGATATTCATTCATAATTAATCATTAAAAGTGTTCTGTCAAAAATCGGCAGATCTTTCTAAGCAGGTTAAGCCCTCTCCATTCATCCGGACCTTGTGCTTTCCTTTTATTCTCAACATAGAATTATCTTCATTAATAATGTCAAGAAGTTTTCTTCCTCCTCTTCTTTTCCCCTGAATTTTACCTTCAATTCGATCCCTTAGCAGAGAAAAACAATCTCTGCCCAGTCAATGTCCTAACCAATTTCTCCTTCTCTTCTTTATTGCTTGTCTCTTGCCTACTTTCTTCAGCACGCCATCATTACGCATCTTCTGTATCCAGCCAATCTTTTTTATTCGTCTCCATGTTTGCATTGTGAATGCTTTCAATATACTTCCTTGTCTTTTTGGTAACAGTCCACGTTCTGACCTTATATAACACAACACTTCGAACAAAACATTTACCGAGCTGCCATGGCTCAATTGTAGTATATGGAAAGGACAAATTTTGAACACGAGCGTATCTTACTTACCCACTACATCTAGGTGGGTTGAAATTAATTGGTATCCAAACGCAAGACAGTGCCTTGATGTTACATAGAATTGTACAATCAGTTTGTCTTCACCGACTTCTTCTTCTTGTGTGGTTACCTTATGCGAGCGTTAAGACAATTAGACATAGAAATGCCTATTTCGATTCTACCATGGCGACAGTTTGGACAATATCTCATCGATCCTTTAGTGGAATTACGATACTGCATACACAATCAAATAAAAATATAAAAATAAAACAACAAAAAATCCTTTCGGTAGGCCTACAGGCTAAGGAAGATCTCGAAGTATTTTTATTTTCAAAAACTCAAATCACGCCTTATTATATGAGTGCTATTGAGAAACTATTTATTGTTTTTTGATTACTCATCAAGAGCTGTTCAACGATACCCCA
>JAGDQP010029786.1:0-13252 GCA_022664845.1 Lepisma saccharinum | reverse complement strand
ATCAGAACTTAGTTTGTATTTTATCATTGAAATTTGAGAGATCCCGATCCACTCTCCTCTCTCCCTCCATAACATCTTATTTGTTCAACCTCCCTAAAGCCCTGGAGCCGTTCTGGGAAGTTTGAATTGAATTTTGTCTCGAGTAACATTTATTAAGACCTTCCTAAAAGTAATTGTAACCGGCTGTGATTGCTTGCTCCACAAGCAAAAGCAGTGGTAATAACTTGAAATATAAAAAATAAAAATCCTTTTCTAAAAATGGGTCACTGTCACGGTATTGGAAGCAACTGTAGGTTCTTGGTGCTTAGCAACACAAACGACTTGATCAAAGTAGTTTGCCTCTGGATAGCGTCTCACTTGCGTGTCGGCACTTCACAATTATGATATAGTTCCAAGACTTCAGTTAGATTGCATCTGTTTGAGTTGGTTCGAGGTCTGTGATCAGACAACGCTCGACAAACGGGAACTGTCGTTGGAATTTTGGCAACCACATCACTGCTTCCTTCATCCGCAAAATAGGAGTGTAGTACCAAAAAATACTACATGCGGGTTAGAAATATTCAAAGGGACTTTCAGAGGTACAATTGCTTTATTTGGGTATCATGAACATTCATTTATAATTTTGAAAAAAAAAAAATGTTTATTTCTTGTAAGCGATGTTCTTGCTAATAAAAAGATTAACACAAGAATTCTTAAGTGGATTCGACCGAATATATGCGTTTGAATTAACTTATATGTGAAGAAAATCTTGTTTATGCTACTTGTATATATCTTCCTGGATCTAAGTAAAATCATTCCGTTAAGCTTGACACAAGTGGGTTTACCAAACTCGATAACTAATTCGTTCATTTATTATAATATACTGCGGCCTTACATTAGATCTACGCTCTAAGTATAACTAAAGAAAAACCTCACACCTGTCCTTTCTGAGACAACAGTAAATCTTCCGTCAATTGAAGCAATCAGTGTAAATTTACATTTATCGTCAGTCCCATACAACCTCAGATTAACATAAAGAAATACGATGAATGTAATTAATCCAAATAGGCAAGAAGATAACATTTTCAGTATTCTCAGAAACAGAAAACACAAACAAAGAGAAACTTCCAAGTGTATGAAATTATCCGCACATTGAAGAATTTCACAGAGGAAAAAAAATGCAGAGAAATATGATGTATTTTTACGTGAAATTCTAAGATTAAACTTGTATTTTTACGAAGATCGATTACAAAAACGGAATGTAATCTTAGTCTAAGTTAAGCTCTGGCTAAAAAATATAAATGTTAATTGCAAGAAGGGGTTCCAAGCTCCCCTCCATATGAGCACATGTTCATATATAGATCAGAGTAGATCAATTTTAGATCAGAACTAGTACGTAATTTGCGTCTACGTCTTTGTAATCTGGCGTTACGTTTTCATTTTCACCGAAGTACTCTGGAGCTTAAATATGATTTCAATATTAATTATTTTAACATTGCTCATATCACCTAAGATTCCATTCCCTTTTCTTCCCTATGTTTCACTATCCTTCCTTTTCTATCTCTCTATGAGTGTATGTGTGGGGGGGACGCATGTATGTATATGCGTGAGTTTGTGCCTACGTGTTTGTCTTACTGAGTTGCATATTAAGAAGAAGTCTATATCTTTTTGCATAGGTCAGGAAAGACTAAATTGAAAATTATCATGACCTTTCATAATCATCACTTGGTTTCTCTATTCGTTACTGATCACCGAAACACAGATATATGGAACGAATATTGTACCTTTTTTTTTTGTTTAGAAAGAAGATACATCTTCAAATAGGCCTCTAGTAATTACATGAGCTAACAAACATTAATCAAAGGGTTTAGCCTTTTCTACTCCTGTGTCACAGAAAAACGCCTGAAGCAATGCACCATCGACACTGAATCATGCATACACACACACACACACACACACAACTTCACACATACGCACACATATGCATGAAGAGAGAGCATGTGTTGTCATAGCAACAAGCTAGAATCCAGAACACAGTCCGTATTCCATGTGGGATGATAATTCTTGCCCAGCTCTGGGAAAAAAAATCCAGCATTATTACAACGCGAGAGCTAACAACATACACGTGAACGGGGATGGTTGAATGGGCAGGAGGGGAAGATATGTGTCAGGAAACACGCACCTTACAGAATGCCAATGGCTTTTATCCCACCAAAAGAAAGAAAAAAATGTAAACACTTTCAGGATATTTTTGTCGTTATATTTTTTAAAGCGTTTTTTTTACACTTTTTTTTTTAAATCAACATTCTACCAGGATTCTATTTCATAACTGGCTGAATTTAAATATATTTCTTTTCATAACATATATGAATTCGCACATACATACACATTCATTCACCCCTCTCTTTTTGTCTCTCCCTCTCTCTCTCTCCGGAAGGATATACCTCAATACATCCATTTTGTCAAATGGATTTAGTTTTGCAGATTGTGCTTCAACTGACTGATGTTTTGAATTGGTAATGAGAGATACGAAGTTATAAAAGGAAAAATTTTAAATTTATTTCATATATTTTTTTTACTGACTACGAATATTCTTCCCTCCTCCGCCACCAAAAAAAAAAAAGAGGTAAAATAAAAGTTTCAAAATCAAACAGACATGCTCACACAGTTATACACTGACAGAAAGCCACACACACACAGAGAGAACTCACACGCAATCATACACGCTCACACTCTTCCCATCTCCTGATAGATGAGATGTGTTAATTGTTCAAATTTGTAAAATTCCAGGTTTATTCCAGGCTATTAAATTCATGCTGAACATATGAATAAAAATCGACAGTACTAGTGGCATTAAGAAGGAAAGTCCGGGAAAGCTTATAACCAACGTTGGTTTCAAACACGCATACTATGCGTCCTATAGTTTGAAGACGTGTGCTACAATATTTTAATATGGTGGGTCAATTCATTTCCTTCTATCGTAAAGAAAATTTTGACTCCGCTACTAACATTGGTCATGTATGGACTAAAGTGGTACAAATAAGAATAATCCATATTAAATTATCTTACACAATTATTAGCATTGAGATTTTAACTATTTTTAAAAGTATAGGCTTAATCAAACCGAAAACAATATTTTATGTTTAGAAACTGCTAAAGAACTTTAACCTTATTGGAGTTCTTCTAATGATTAAGGATTGCTGAGATGAATATGGACTAAATGGTGCAATCAAATTGGTGTAGAGTCGTTGAGTCCAATGTCAAAAAACGTTATTTGCTTTTTGAAACTGTTTTTGAATTTGAAACCAATTGCTACCATTAGATATTGAGTACCACCTGCTGAAGGATGTGCCTTCATGAATGTTATCTTAAAGTAAATCATATTATATTACTCTGCAGTTGTTTTGTTTAAACTTATTTTCGCTATATACCTTATTTTCTTGTATTTCATTGATCAAAATATTGGTCTCTATAAATCGAAAAATCATAGCGTATTGCACCCGCTACATATCAGAACTGAATAATGTAGTGTATGGAAAGCATATTACAAAGTGTCAGCTAATTGTAATACTGAATAGTGTTGTATTACTGTCTCTGCATGTGCATTTTGTGAATGAATAGTACCTTACACAGCTGCACAATTGTTTTTATGATGGAGATACTCATTTTTCAGCACTACATTCAGAGCCATAGTTATGGAGAATCATGGGAAATATTTACAAGCAAATTTCCGAAAATATCTTCATTGTTAAAAAATTGAATGTTAGACGCGACAATTTAAGGATCCTGGGTCTTAGAACCAAGTACCGATAAAAGAGAAGGTAATGTATATGCAGGCTGCAACTGTTTTCAGTCCCGAGAAGTTCTTGCGGGGTTTCGTCCAGCATAATAGTGTCTGCATAGGCTCTGCACACACACAGTTGTCACAAGGAAACTGTACCTGTTCCCGTCAAAGTCCGTGCTGTTCAGCAATTGCTGCCAGTGGACAATGTACGTCGTACCCTGAATTGCCAGTGGCTCAAGGAACAAGTGATTCCAGATGGAGAGGAGTTAAAAGATTGGTATTGGATGGAATAGATGTGGTTTCATTTAAATGATTATACGTCAATTTCCAAAACAGGCATATGTATATAACAGACAATCCCTGTCTCTTACGCGAAGAATGTCTCCACAGCCAACAAGTTAACGTGTGGGTCGCATTATCTCTAAAGCTTCATCACCTTCTTTGAAATTGAATAGTGGCCTGTAGCTAATGATACAACAAACCACATTCACAGACTACAAACAGGAAAAGATTTGATTTCAGCAGGAGAATGCCTCAGCCAACACATCGTGAAGAACCATGGAATTGTTGGAAAGTATGTTACCGGGACGGACAACGGGTTGTGGCCTTCATGATAGCCCGATGTCTCTTTCCTTGCCTTTTTCTTATGGTGACATCTCTAGTATGGTGTTAAGACTTCCTCACACACTAGCTCAACTGCGACAAAAACTCAGGTTTGTGTGGAAAGTATTTCTCAGCACACACTTCGAAGAGCGTTCTGCAATAAGATTCGAAGCTGGCACCTGTGTAAAATGTTGAGTAATACAGAATTCAAACACATGCTGTGGCTTTCCTCCCATGCATTGCATGACTTACAGAACATCTTTATAATTATGTAAGACTAACGCACAATTAACAACTAACAGTATGAAAATATCGAAGGAAACTATAGTTGTCTTGAAGAATATATGAGTAGTTCAGAAGCTAAGTGATAATAGTGACATTTATGAATGAAAAATGGTTCCAGGTAATCTTTTATACCTATATAGCCCGAAATATGTGTGACACAAAACTGTCATATTTTCTACCGATATATCATGCACCTTAATGTGTTTATAACAAAATACGATATTTTTGTGTCACTTATATCTCGGGTTACATATAAAAGATTATCTTGAACGTCTTTTGTAATTCGTGAATATCACTTGAATTCTTTGGCTTCTGAAGTCGACATGCATCAACTCAAGAATTTGACACTATCAGGATATAACAATCAGGCGATCATGGATTGCTTTGGATGTTCTGAAAACATTTGAAGATAAAAATACTATAAAATATGTTATAATGTTTACAAATAATATATAAAATTTGTGCTGCTTCTTACTAAGCCACCGTAGCTCAGTGGTAGCGCGTTGGCATAGCATTCAGGAGGTCGTGGGTTCAATCCAAGCGGCCGACCGTCCTGACTACGGTTTTCCAGGGTTTTTCCTCAGTTACACAGACAAATGCCGGGATGGCACCTACAACTTAGGCCCTGACCGATACCTTCCCGCATCCTTTTCCGTCACTTATCCAGGCCTAAGCCTTAGATGCCTAAAGTCCATACATTATGAAAATCAAATTCAAATTGTGATGTTTCTATGTTTGTAAGCGCAAATGTTAAACTTGAATAAAAATAAAAAATATATATACGAATGTATTTTCTGTTCGCGTATTATTGTTCATACTAAAAATATATTTAGAACAGCATGTGAAGAGGTGTGGGAAATATTACCAATCCGCATCTCCCTCTGACGTAGGTTTCACAGGAAAATTATGGTGCACAAGGGTACATCTAATAAGCACATAGCATACATGGGAGTTCTTTTCATCGAATTGTCGTATGTACTTAGTGCTAGATGTACTACAACAACTAGGTTTTATCTCAGCTCTTTTACGATCCTATTCAATTCATGAAAGTTGCAATGTTCAGAGTTTATCTCAATGCTAAAATCTAGCAAAACAACATCATTTTCCTGCGAAGTGAGTACAGCTTGTTCGACGATACTAAATATAGAACTTGAATATGATTTACAGCTTGACTACCTGACAGTTGTACATGAGAAAACGGTTTTCAAATATGGCAAGCAACAGCATGGCAACGATAGGGGGAGAGACGTAGGGACTATATGATCTACGTACATGTGTGTGTTTCGACGCGAGGCTAGAGAAGGAGGGTGAGCTCACGGAAAAACAGAGAATGAGTGAGTGAAATGTGTGGGAGTTTGTATTTGAACAGTTGAGCGAAGTTGAACAATTAAACAGTTCGTCGAATAGTAAACTAAAGGTGGTATGAATGCGCGCTGCAAACTCTGTGTTGGTCAGACAAGTAACAATATCACTATTTGAATGCATGCTTGGTTCAAATATTTTGAAAGCTGCATAATTATGGCCAGAGAAGTATAAAATTCGCGGGAAACAAGGATATCAAGAGTGGCTTTAGACCATAAGAAAATTTAATGCTCCTATATGCCGATTTAATAACTAAATTATATCCAAAGAGCGTATATGACTGTAATTAGTACGAATGGATTTATCTAATTAAAATCTATGATATTACTTGTTAAATTACTTTCTCTAGAAGGATAATGTTTGAAGTCAAGTACTCGTACTCTTTAAAATGAGGACAAGATAAATTCTCTACTTTCAAACAGGGTATAAGAAATGTAACAATTAAATTCAAATTAAAACAGTGGGTTAATTCGACTTAAACGCTAAGTAAAAACATTCAGATGGAATAAATAACTATTCCGAAAAAGAAATTCATGAACTGGAAATTATCAGGATGAATACCTAAAAGATTTTGCTACCACTGACAAGGGAAGTCTCTAAGCTTTTGCATCCAGACGCAAGTTCAATCCTAACTTATTTGATAAAACGTAGTTAAATATACCCAATCAGCAAACTTTTAGTTGCTGACGTCAAGGAGGGAACAGCAGAAAATCAGCTTAAAATCGAAAGCTTTCATCATAAAAATCATACAACTTTGATGTTGTTTTTTTTAAATTCCTTTTGAGAATTTCTAAGGTAAATTAAATTGAGTTCATTCTTTTCTAAAATATGAGTACTTGTGAAAATTTTAAAAATATTTTTGTTATGAATGGATACAATCAGCACCAAAATCGAAATAACCACTAATCTTTTACTTAATAGTAAAAATACGTCGATTTCCTCCTGCTTCGAAAGCGTTGTGATCATGTCAAACGTTAACCTTGTATTTTCAACTATTTCTAACAAATGACATTGCTGCGGGTGGGAGGGGGTATAATTCAGTGGAAATCGCAAGTAGTCTAGTGGGTAGGTTGTTTAGGCCTTTAGACGGCCACGTCGTTTCGTTCGGCCAGGGATTTTAAAGGATGAAAATTTTTTATTATATTTGGGATGGAATGGAATAACGAGAGTGGTGAAAAAAAGCTGTGTAACTCTGTTTGAACTCAATTGGTGACGGCAGCCAAAACTTGCTGCTAATGTTTATTTGACTATTACATCAAATAGACAAGCATTGACATAACTTCTTGAGATTCAAGGTTTTGTGTTGTGTTAGTTGGTAAAGTTTTCCAAGGGTTTCCTCAGATTTAAGATGATACAATTGCGAGGTTGTACCTAAAGCGATGGACGACAGTTTCGGTGCGCCTCAAGAGTGCTCGCCAAGGGGCATAATCAGTTTTGTTTCGAGTTTATGTTATAGCAACTTATTCAGCTGACAAAGAACGTAAACGTTCTACTCTTAAGCAGGTTTGAACTCGATAGTTGGTAAGTTGAACAAATGTTAGTTTGCCGTTATTTTCTGTTCGGAAGAGATACAGAGTGGGCCATTCTGAACCATTTAATTCGATGTGTTCCTACTGAGAATTGAACCAAGGAACTAAAGCCGAATATTTTTTCTTTATGATTTCAACTCTTAATGCTTTATAGGAGGTAAGGAAGTCAAAAATGGGTATCAACATAGTAACCAAATAGTTCACATTAAACTGATCATCAAAACAAACTGCTAATGCTAAAACTATTAAATCAGAGATTGGCATTCGCGCTCGATCTCAGCCCGGCCTGACCCGATTCTACATCCACACTTTTTGGATCGATCCAAAGCCTGACCAAACATCGAACCGAACCACTCGGAAAAGAGAGTAATTGGGTTCGTCGCCCACATTTCTGTTGCATTAAGTCAGGGTGGTCGGATTCTCCATCAGGTTTGTATCGAGCCGGAAAGTGTACATGCAGCCGGGTCGAGATCACGCCCGAATACAGGGCTCTGAGTTAAATGAAAGGTATGTTAATGATCTTTTATGCAAAGAACACCTTGTTTTTCTCGTACCTTCAATGACTTCAAGAAATCAACAGACTTTACACTAATTGAAGCGTTAGTAACCATTTTCAAATGCGGTAGAAGAGAAATGAATGGATTATGGCAATTTGTGTGGAAATAGTCGATTTATCGTATTAAAATGCACGAAGCTTTATAAAACAAACGAAAAGGTACTCGGCGAAAGATGTACTAGATCCCTAGAGACCTACTTAATTTTTCTTTTTTTAAAAAAAAGAAACATGAAAATATATTCTTCATAAAATACCAGTTATGGTGGGAAAACAGTTAGAGAAAGAAAATATGGAACATTACTCTACCTTTTTTTTAATATCTACTTCATAATACATCTCAAAATAGCATCCATATCAGCCATGATAAAAAAAAAAGTATATATCCGAAAAGGCTAAAATAAAAAAAAAAAATGTCTAGAGAAATTGGTCTTGGCTTACCTCCAAAGAAAACTAATGTCTTGAAGGGATATGGTTTCAGAAGGAGGATTACTTCGTAGGTGATGGACCTTCATATGTGTTTGTGCGTCAGAGAGAAAGAGAGAGAGAGAGCCAGAGACAGAGAGAGAGAGAGCAGTGAAAGGGCATAAGATGTTGTTAGAAGCAAGCTCTGAGGTGTGAGAAGCTCCTGACTCCTTTTTCCTCACAGGGTTCGAACTGAGAAATGAGTAGAAAAAAAAAGAAAGGTCCGTCGTTCCTTTTCTCCTTTCTTTTTTTTCCGGGTGCGCACAAATTGGGATGGGTTTTGAGAGATTCTGTGGAGAACAACAAGTTAGAATCCGGGAGAAGCAATTGGAGAACCCACTGAACAAAAGAGAAAAGGAAAAAAACAGAAAGAAAAAACAATGTAAGGAAGAGAAAGAGGTTTAAGAGGAGGGGGGGCGGTGCTAAAGAAAGTACGGGAGGATAGGTCGAAGAGGAAGTGGAAACCAATTACTGTCTTCCGGAGCCTCCGGACACAAACAGCGCCATAAATATCGCCTTCGACTCGTCGAACAGCCGCCAGATGGAGTACCCTGAACGAAGATTGGTTTGTTATCACTGTCACGTGATATATGCACGTGGGAGTGATTTCTCTTGCTTGTACGTACAACGCCAGAGCATCTTATCCTTTCGAAAAGTTTCCATTGTGTGTGTTTTTTTTTCTTCTGACCTATCCATTTTCCTTTTTATTATTCTATTTCTACTTCAAGAACAAATTGGTCTCAGTGCTAACGAATGTAAGATAAGGTAAAAGCATAGAAGAATGCAAGGAAGTGAAGCATCGATGTTTCCGCAAACAACGTCGACACTAGCGACACTTACGGGTAAAGTCGGTGTCTGACATATTTTGTATATTGATCCAAAAAACATCACAAAATCTCTAATGACGATGACACCTGGATATTTTTTGTGAAGTAATTGGCGTTTTGGCAAGAAACGTAAGCGTTAATAGCAATTTACAAATTGATATAACTTTAGAAATGAAATGCTTTGAGAAAAACATATTAAAGATGAAAATGTTTCGTAATATTTCCTGCTGCGTTGAATTAATTGGAAGAATTAGTATTCTTACTACTGGAATTTCTGTTATCAACATGATGATGATAGAAGTAGTTCACGTTAAAGGATTCGTCTAGCATTGAATATTATTAGCATACAATGATACATATTCAATGTTATGTTGTTTTCTTAATAAGGTTGGTTGTAGCTTATTTCAATAGACCTAATGTACAAAATATTCGTCTCGTGTAAGAACCACTAACTCGTCTTTATCACAGTAATAATCTTACTTGTCTACGTCATGTAACCTTATTCCAAGCAAACCGACTGGAGTCACCAGGTGGGAGCACAAGTTCGTTTTCACAGTATGTTTAATATATGGAGTGTCGCTTCTTATTTTATACTGTCAAAATAGTTTTTCCTTTGCTTTACAAAAATAAGCTGTTTTTTCCATAAAACGACAACCACTGATCTCATTCCAAATACTTTCTTTGACCTGAACATGATAATAGCCTCAAATACCTTGATCATACAATAAATACTTCTCCCTGTGTAAATAAATTAAAATTGATTCGTTTATGTTATTGTTGTAAGTTTCAGATGTTAATTCTCGGATAAAAATAAATAAATAAATACAATGAACCACACATCATTTCTCATATTCCTCCACGAAATGTATATGCTTTTAATTTAATTCTTTTTGAGTAAAATGTTATTTTACCTAAGCACAACAGAAACACAATTCAATTGCAATGATTAGTTCGATGTACAATTTGATTATATTTAACACACTTTCTTCAATCATTTACACAATTATTTTTCATACACATATATAAATAAAACTGAAAATTGTCTGTCTGTATGTATGTATGTTCCTACAAATCTACATGCCTCCATCAATTTCAACAAAATCTTGCGTACTTTTTGCTTAGATACTGGGCCAGGTCGTACAGGTATTCCATAACCATATTGACACACAATTGTCAGTTTTGCTACATTTTTTAAGGAATTTATTCAGTACCGGTGTACGTACTCCACAAACTTGGCATATACATTATTCGACACAATACAAAAATCTGTGGATATCTGAGAAGCAAACACCACAATTGTAAGTGTTACCAATTGCCCTCATATCGTCGGACGTTTAGGCACCAAACTTGGCATTTAGGTACTGGGACAGGTCAGAGAGGTATTCCGTGCAACGTAGGCGCCAGTGTGGTCAATCAACTTTTCAAACGCTCCCAGCTATTAGTGTTTCCAATATATTCTATTCCTCCCGCACCAACGGGTGGGTATATCAAGCTAACTAACTTTATGGCTTACGAAATTTGTAAACTCAGCTATGCTGTAAGAAACGTTCGCCATTGGATTCTTTCCTGGGTAAAATCAAGCCAGTTTTCATTATGAAGATACCTTCTAATATTGTCATGCCAATGATGTCTTAGTCTTCCTTACGGCCTGTTTCCCACCAGCTTACCAACAACGATAAGATATAGTCTTCGATCCAGGTCCCCCCATCTGAGCTGCATGGACTGCTCATCTTAGCCGTCATGATTTCATAATTTTTATAATATTGGATGAAAAATACATTGAGTAGAGTTCTTTATTATGCAGTCTCCTCCATTCTCTGGTCATTTTTTATTCGGTCTGTATATCTGTCTTAAAACAATATTTTCAAACAAGCGCAATTTATATTCACATGCTAGGATGGCAACCCAACTTTCGGAACTATAAAGTATTATCGGCTGAATAAGCGTTCTGTATATTTTCAACTTCAATTTTCCTTGGTGTTAACAGCAAAGGTTAGGAGCTTCTGGACTGAATATAAGAAAGTTGCCAGGTGCTAAACAACTATTTATTTCTTCGGTGACCTCGTTCTAAAATATGTTAATTATAGAATAATAATTATTTGTAGTATTAAATATTGCAGACATTCTACACGCGGGTTATTTGCAGTTTGTTAGTTCTATGTTTCGTGCAGTAAAAAAAATAATTAAAAATATTTTTAAATACATACTTTTCTTAAACAACTTGTACTACAAAGAAAAAAATGTTTATGCATGATTAAAAATAAAAGCATGGGGCGCTCTCCCATATAGAGTCACTTTATAAATTCTTGCATTGGCGTGCCCTATGCTTTTCTTTTAGTGATGCATAAACATTTTGTTTACTTTTTTGTACAATATTGTTTCAGAAAAGGTTTTCTACAAAAAGAAGTGTTATTTTTTTTTCTAGTTATTTCAGTGTTCAGATACTTTTCCTCAATCTGTTTTGTGACCTAAATCCTAAAATGTTCTGCAACCAGTCAAACGCCACATCGTTACAGGCTAGTAATTATTTTAGAATAAATACGTCCATATTAAAAAAAAAATAAAAAATGCTTTTAAAATATATAAATATATGGAAGTAACAATGGAACACTGTATTGTCACCCGACTTACGTCACTGTGCAAAATTTCATCATTGTATGACGTCGGGAAATGAGTTGAATTAACGTTACAAGATTTGATGACACCACAAACCATTGTGAAGTAGAGAAAAAAAAAAATATCTAACACTCATCCCTTTTCAAAATACTGAAACATTAGAAGCGAATTTTCAAATTCCATTTCCGGATTTCCTTTGCTTTTTTTTAAGGTAAGATTAATAGCAATACTTGAGAGAGAGAAAGAGAAAGAGAGAGATTCCTACACAGAAAACTCTATAGTTACATTACATTACATTACTCGTCAAAATGCATTCTTCCATCGGAGATAAAAAGAAAAGATATAATGGCGTAGTTTTCAGATTTCCGTGCCCCATCGATGAGAATGAAAATAGAACACTGCTATATGGGAGATGCGGATGCTAGCTTCAGAAATCGGTTGGTCCAGATTATTGATAACATAGATACATTATACAGAAACGACTCTTCTTCATCGCTTCGAAGAAAACTGTTCCCATTGGTAATTTCCCTTAACTGCCATCTACTGTGTAGCAGCAAAAACACAATAATTCGAGGATAAGATATACGACATTAAGAGAAAAGTAAAAAAAAAAAAGGATGAACGCAGATAACAAACATTTATGATTTGACAGTTTTTTTTTGTTTTTTTTTACAATTTATTTTCTTTTTTGGAGAAGTGGGGGAGATGTCTGTCTGACATCCGTTGATGCTTTTGGTCAGTTTTACTGCGCCGACAGTCCGGTTTTTTTTTCTACACACACATAACACAGAATGAAGATCGATAAATTGCAGACATTTTCCAGAATAGTGTCACAAGCAGATTAAACCAGAAGAAGGTTTTACCCACACATTCTAACTCACACATACGTACTTCGGAAGACGGAAAGACTAGGAGATATGAGAAAACGAAAGCATGCAAAGATAAGTACGTCTTTGTATTCTGTTCGTAAATGAAACGAGATTTTAGAAAATAAGAATTACGGAGAAAAACAAAGCATATAAGAATTAAATCTATTGTATAACAGAACACTTGTCTGCATTAGATTGCACAGGTTCTGACGAATCAGAATCCTTGGCAGATAAGACAAATCTAAATTCGTTGACCCATCTTGGCGCCATTTGTGACTTTTTGTAAATAATGACCAATTTTACACTGTGCTTGTAAGATAAACTGGCAACAGCGAACTATTAAAGCTGAGGAAACAGAACAAACATTTGAACAAGCTTCC
>JAGDQP010029785.1:0-23107 GCA_022664845.1 Lepisma saccharinum | reverse complement strand
CATATACTAACACGGATACTGTACATACAATACACAAAAGCATAAAAGTTGCGAGAAAGTCAAGTTAGACACTCTTTGACGGTACAGGAAAAAAAATGCTGCGTGAAATTTCGTTGTTCATATTATGATATGAATATCATGTGTGCTTGAGCTTACCCGCTGTTGGCGTAGTAAGTACGTGTTTAATGCTTTCTTGAAGGCATGAAATGTTTTAATTTCTATTATGGAATTAGGTACAGCATTCCATGACCTGGCAGCGAATATTGAAAATGATGCGCTTGTTTGTTTAAGCCGATGACGTGGAATATCTAAGTTCTTATTTCGGCGTGTCGAGTAAGAATGATAAGCAGATCTATTTATTAGCTTCCTATACAGATATTCGGGACATTCTGTTCTGAAAATTTTAAAAACAACACAGCAATAGTGTAAATACCTTCTTCTTGACATTGTCAGTAAATTGTTGTTATTGAGAACTGGCAGAATATGTTCACATTTTCTTAAGCCAAAAGAGAAGCGGACACAAGAATTTTGAACCTTTTGTATCAATTTAGCTTGGTTTATTGCAAGAAGTGGACCATAGACAGTATCACAATAATCAAATAAAGGTAGTACCAACATTTGTGTGAGAAGAAGTCTTACATCTTGTGATAAGCAGTCTCGAATTTTATAAAGATTTCTTAACACCCCTACGGCTTTGGAACATTGGGTAGACACATGTTTGTTCATGGTTAATTTCGCATCGATTTCTATTCCAAGATTTTTTATGTATTCTGAATACTTAATGTTTGAGTCCATTAACTGTAAGTCTAAATCGTAAGGCGTGATTTTATTGAGTTGATGAGAAGTTCCCAGCACAGTGTACGTACATTTTAGCGGGTTAATTACAAGTCCATTATTAACGCACCAGCTACTGATGGCATTTAGGTCTTGGTTAAGAGCTTCAACCGCTTTCGTTATGTTCTCAGGTAGTGTTGTTATGAGTAATTGGGTGTCATCGGCATAACAGTGAATTTTTGCATGTTTGATAACTGATACCATATCTGCGGAATATAGAGTGAACAATAATGGTCCCAGAATCGAACCTTGTGGAACACCCCTGTCAACAATCATTGCTTCGGAAACTTTATATTGCTGAGTTTGCAAAGTAACCTGTTGTTTTCGATTTAACATATAGGAACTGAACCATTTTAATGTGTTGTCAGAGAAGTTATAGTATTTCAATTTTGCTAAAAGAACACCATGATGCACAAGTTCAAATGCTTTTGAGAGGTCCAACAGAACTAATATAACTACATTTCCGTCATCTAGTGCACGTAACGCAAAATCAGTAATATCTAACAAAGCAGTGGAAGTGCTATGCGATTTACGAAAGCCAGATTGGACAGACGGCAGAATGCCAGCGTTATCAATATGAGAAATAATTTGTTCGGACACTAACTTTTCGACTACTTTAGAAAATATTGGCAATATACTTATTGGTCTAAGGTCATTAATGGAGTTGATAACAGTCTTTTTCGGTAACGGTAAAACTTTAGCTAGTTTCCACGCAGTAGGGAAACTGCCATTAACCAATGAGTGGTTCATTATGTGTGTTAAAGGAGATAAGATGGCAGGCAAGGCTAGTTTCAGCATCCTGCCAGTGATGTCATCATAGGCAGCTGCATTTGACTTAATGCTATATACTGCCTTTCTTACTTCATCTTCATTCACAAGTCTTAATGTGAATGGCTTTCTACAAGTGGGATGCGTGAGTGAATTGTACCGATTGATTTGTTGATCAAACTTAAAGTTGCTCGTCAGCGAAATATGGTATGAGCTAGCAAAATGATAGTTGATAAGGTTGGGATCATTTAGTTCTTCAGGAAGCTCCAAACATGAGTTTTTACGACCTACTCCAAGTTCACGCAGTGTCTTCCACGTTTCTCTGGTATTTTTAGCGCAATTTACACGATACGTAAAATAAGCAGACTTCTCTTGTCTTATTACTGCAGTAGTAAAGTTACGAAGTTCTTTATATTCATCCCAGTGCTGCTGCAACCTAGTGCGTTTAAACTTTCGATGTGCACGATCGCGAAGTTTTATCAACAGCTTTGTGTTACTGGAGATGTATGGCAATTTGTTCTTCGTGATTCTAATTATCCGTTTCGGTGCATGTAGGTCAAACAGACCAGTTATTGAGCTCTCAAGAAAATTAACTTTACTATCTAGATTATCCTCTGCTTCAATTTGTTTCCAGTGGATGTGGTTGTGGTTTCTAACAGCCTTCTCTAAGGTTGGTACATCTGAACAGTGAGAACTATCTCCATCTAAGTTAGCTGTCAACATTCATAGTTTCAAAACTTAAACGTTGCTCAAAGATAAAATAAACGGATAAAAACTTCAAATCTTTCTAAATCATAATTTTTCCAGATTAGGTTATCTTAAACAAACTTTTAACGTTTTAGTTTTTTAAATTTCGAAGGAAACAGGTTTACATTTTAAAATCAAAATATTTACATATTCGTAGAAATCAAATACTCAAAAACGTTACATCAATATTCTGACAATTATTTCAAGTACTTTATTCGACATCGTTTACTGAAGCATGAAAAATGATGTAGCGTAACCTAATAAAAATAAGTACATAATGTTGAACGCAAAAATATGCATTTAAATTCAAAATTAAGATGAATAGGGATTATTTTTCGTTAACATAACTTTAATAAAATGATGTTGAATGAGGAGGAGACACAATCATCTAAATATCCTAACACAAGAGTAACAAAGAAACCAAGAATGACATCCTACCAACAGGAAACCTTAACCTATCATGATGATTATTATCTGGACCAAACCTATAAAATAAATAATTTTAAATTTTGAAATCACAGTTCTTCCCTCTTTTCGATGACAGCTCACTAACAAGAGCAGCTCACCTCTATCTATTTTGGAAATTGTGCAACAGCTTACCTCGAGTTAAAAGTTCCTATCTCCATATAAGATTATCCAGAAAAATTAAGATATATCATAAATTTAACTACTTTGAACGTATCCGTGTATGATTAACACATTAAAATATATATTACCACTTCCAAAAGAAGAAAATACTTCTGTGAATATTTCACTTTTCGTAATTCGTAAAATGACATTCGTATTCGTATTTTGTAATCTAGCGCGGAAATGGCTAATTATGCCCATCCATTGCGCTTTCGTTTTATTAATTGCTGTTTTATAATAATATTTATAATATAATACAGTTTTGCAGTCTAACAGTCTTAATAATTGATGTTTTAAGGTCAGTTATTTATTAGTTGCTATGGTTTCTGTCCGCCATAGCTGTCAGTCACTCTTCACTCTCTTGTCACTGTCGCATTTGATGTTGTTATTACAGTTAATTTTCAATTTTCATGATGTAAAACTATTATTAACTCTTGAAGGACACACCTCCCTTTCGCCCACTGGTGACAAACGAAAAGCGCAATAAAAAACAAACACTTTCGTAAAATGACACACAAGATGTAATAGAATTATCACCAAGACGACGAGTAAACAACATGCAACATCGCCAAAATATTAACAGGAACTCATTTGTTCAAAGCATAGAGTTAGGAATATAAATAGAGGGAACCTTAGGCTGTTTTGGTCGAGAGGGGAATGAAGCCAAGAGACGGAAGGGACGAGGCATTTCGGCCATCTTGTGTGGCCCCATATTCAGAGACCCTCTTTTCCGAGTATTGCCTCTCTCAGGTGCATTCATCCTCTATCGAGAAAGGCAATCCTCACAGTACTCGATATAGAGGGACTCTAATGGGGCCACACAAGATGGCTGCCGATGAACCGAATTTGGCTTCATGTGACGTCATGTATGTTCTCTCTATTTTCTTCCTAACTCTATGGTTTAAAGAGTTTAATTGAACTCCTTTAAACAAAACAGCTACAAACCAAAAGCTTATAACTTAATTTGATCAGTATATTTTGAATGAGGTTTATTCAATCAAAATTATGTTTGTAAATATATTTAATTAAACGAAACATTGTAGCAATAACATTACTCAATTAAATCAGACCCTCGCGCTGTCAAGTGATGTAGAACCAATCATGAACAAACTTACTAATTCCCTCCTCTAAGTACTAAAATGAAGCCAGAAAAAGGAAGAAAAGAATATTAAAATAGTACATATTAATCCGCTGAATATTAAAAGAAAAAGTAGATAAAAACCCTTTTCTTAATACGAGGATTCATTAAAATGTAGCGGTCATGTGGGTTAAACATAACTGTTACAATACACAATTACAAAGAATTTGATTGTTAATAACTTAAAAACTACTTAATAGATCTCAAAACTTCTTTCACCATTGCATTTGTGAAACTATTCTGGTCACGTGACCACATTCCTATTTTTAAAAAAGTAAATCGGAATCCAATATAGGGAATATCAAAATGGCCGACATATTGCTGTTATACCGCGAAATGTTCATCTTTCACGTAACATCACGATATGACTAATGTTTTGATTACCATCTTAGTTTGGGTACTCACATAATATACTTTGACTTTAGAATGACCCTTGCGGTCAACTTTGACCTTGGTTCAGTTCTAGGTGGTTACCCTTTAGCAGCTAATATTTACTTTGATAGCTTCAGTACAAGGAAACAATTAGTTAAATATGTATTTCCAGCAAATTCCTTTGTACGCTTATGGGTACTTTCCTTGTGAGAGATATATAAGATGTGTAATACAATTCCAATGAACAAACGGAAGGAACCTACCCAAATGATTGAATTATTCTGTTAAAAAAATCGAAAAAACATGATTAACTCCCTTTTCGCAAACTAAAAGTCATTGCATGCACGCTAGCACGAATTAGTTTGCGCAATGACATTTCCTTTCATTCAAGTGAGAACTTAGCAAAGTTTGAAGGAGGAATTTTGAACTGAATGAGAAAAGTAAAAATAATAATCATTTTATTAACAGCAGTTACAGTGCATCCTGTGTTGCTTCATGCAAAAAAAAAAAAAAATCTACACGTGCCGTACTTTGAACCAAAAACAGAAAAAGGAAACATTTTAAAAATAACACCTAAGAGAGACATGAAATGGTTATGTCATGTAATCGTTCTTTATACCTATTTGTTAACTTCCAGAGATATTCCGTTTAGCACGCGAGGTACCACAAGGTTACAGGTATTGTGAAAAGTGTTAGAAAACAAAACAGACAAGCAAATTTATCAGATTGAGTGAAGAATAACAGAGTATAATTATATTTCCTGTTACGCCAACAGATGACGTTTTTCCCATCTAAAAGGTTAACGACAGGTTAATTCACCAAAAGGATTATTGGGAGCCAAATCGAGAAGCAGAATCGAAAACGAACATTACACAGTCGTTTAACTTTGCCTCTAAAACCGGATAATGAAACAATGCAAAGAGTTTACATGTTTTGCACATTCATTACAATCAACTTCCATTGCAATCCTGCGCTTAAGCTGAAATCATGCATTGTAAACCAGCTTCCGAATCACTAATTACAACATTCACAAGATATTATATTGCTGGTATTTGTAGTAGGTTGGGTGGGTTAGAAGGGAGTTAAGCTCCCTCTGGTTGTCGGTGTTCTCTCCCTGCTGTATTAATTTCGTTCGTAGAGGGGGAATAAATACAAGGCGTGTACTTTTGTGTTAACACACATAATCCATCAAATCAAATTATAGAAAGCGTTGAGAGAGAATGCATATTTTTTTGTGAAAATAATGCGCAATATTTTTTTAAGTAAACAAAACCTGCTGACCATTGGAAGTAGTGTTCAGTTTATTGAGGAACATAGTGTATAAGGGAATGTCGCCAAATAAGAGGTAGGCGCCTAATTAGAGATACCTCGTTATTTACATACATAGTCATATGACGCTGTGTGGCAAGAACAACGGAGAATTACTGCATGTGGTTACGTGACATTGTGTCGTTTGTAGCAAACCAGTGCGCCGTTAATTAGCTTGTGGACAATACATTTTCTTCAGTTTTTATATTGGAATTGAAGTAATGCAACCATAGTAGATTACATAGTCAATAAACGATCTACATGCTCCAACAACATTCTACTGTTTCCTGTAGATTCAGACGATGTTAATACCTGTACATCAGATTCATGCTACATGATTCTCTTTTTCCAGTTGTGTGCCAAAGTAACCTATTTAAAGTATTTGATCTAATTGTTCTCGTTAAGATTCTCCCAATCCTTCACCGCAAGAACACTTTCTTGCTTGGTTTCTCAAGTACTCAATAGTTGATTGAAGTAATATTATCATGAATCTATTTGTGCCTAACCGAAAAAGAATAATAATATTAATAACATAGCAATAGGCGCAGTCGTGGCTTCTTCACGAGCGCCTGTTTTGGAGACATGATCATAATAACATAAAAATTTATCTAGAACAATTTGATAATGATTGTCAAGTTTGCGGTGTGAAGGACGAAATGAAAGTGACAAGCTTCCTAACTTGTATTAGCTACGAGCTATACACTCTAAACATAAATACTGTTGCCCTGAGAAAGTAAAAGATCAACTCTTTACAACATTTAAGAAGAAAATGTTGAATCATTTTACCATGAAAGTAAATGCAATCAAAGTTTAATTCTTTAAAGCAGTTGGAACTTCAGTCATGTCATAGCAAGATTTCATTATCAAATTGAGAACCCTAGTTCTTAATGTGTGTGTTCTTTCGGTGAAGAATTGGAAGAATTGGTTATAGCGATAAAGAAGGACGATACCAGAAAACAACTATTAGCCAACATTGCAGTGGAAGAGGAGGTAGAGAAAGATGCGTTATATTTTCATCAAGGCAAATTAAAACAAACTTAAAATTTTGACATAAAATATAACAAGTCAAGTTCTACATCTTCGAACTCTTCTAATGAGAGATTTTCCAACCAACCTATAAAGCAATTTTTTCCCTGCGGCAAAGCACATAAAGATTTTCGTAATTGTTTTGCAAAATCTTTGGTTTGCAAGCAATGCAACATAAAGGATCACTTAGCACGAGTTTGCAAGCAGAAAAACACTGCGGAAACTAAGACGATGCAAGAGGTACAATCAGAATATCAATGATTTCCAAATATAGACATTTTGAATACTCCGCATGTAGAGGATATTTTTACCTTATTTAATATAATCAATATGGAACATTCTTCTTTGGGTAATCATGAAGGTTCTCTACAAATTTTGCTGAAATATTAGGAGCAGGAATTTCAAACAATGGTCAATGTGGTATTAGATTAACATATTATCCTTTACGCAATTGGTTATACGGTCTTGGTTAATAAAACCCAACTGGAAATTCTAGGATCTGTAACAGTTCAGGTACTTCACGTGTATAAGTTAATGAATGTCCTAATTGCTATTACGGTGTTAGATTTGCAATGAGATATAATTGGATCAAGTACTTTAAATACTTTGGCACCCACCTGGAAAAAGAGAATCTTGCAACATTAATATGATGTACAGGTATTGACATCGTCAGGAAAGATTGAATTGTTGTTGGAGAATGTAGATTGTTTATTGACCATAAAAATCTCCTATGGCTGCAGATTTCAATTACTTCAAACTAGTATAGAGAAGCAAAATTTAAAGTTGCATTCCATATCTAAGATGAAGGAAGTGGTAATAGTTTGGGTGGTTAGACAATTTAAAGTGATTTTTGATATGTTGCAATGTTTGAATGATAAAATGACTTCAATAAAGATATTTTACAATCTAACAAGGATTCGACCAAGTTAAGAGATGAGATTCGAGTGGTCAGTAATGTGCATATTCCAGAAGCAGAAGGTATTGTACCCAAAACAACAAGATAAGAAGAAGACAAGGAACAAGAAATATAGTGATGTTATAGAAGATACTGATAAAGAAAATTTAACTCCTAACGAAAAGAATTTTAATATTGAGTCTTGGGGTGCGTTTAATTAGAAGCCTGGCCGTGGGCAACTGTGTTTAATTAGCAGCTAACAGGCCGCGCCACAGTCTGGCTGTGGGCTGACTAGAAGTAGGACATGCAGCTCGTTTTTGGCGGGAAGCAGAAGAAGCTGGCGAGAATCAGCTGTTGCCAACCACACTATAATTATTGGGTTGTATGATAATTTGGATTCAAGTATACAACGTATTCCTTGTTTGTATATGGGTTGCTATAGAACAATTGAAATTTTCTGTTAATTAAAAATAATAAGAATTATTTAATAGGTATAGGGAAAAAAGTGTGTAGAACACTTAATACGTCACGATGACGGTTCACACTAACAAGATGTACGAATCATTAACTTGTTTTGTGTTAGTATGGTTATAGTTCAGGAGATGGCTCAAGTTGATAACAATGTTTTCTGAAAAGTCAATCCGAAAGATAATACATTAACAATATCGATATTAAGTTTCAAACACGTAAGTTGCTTTAAGAACTTCACTGGATTATATTTTCTCGTGCTCTGAGCATGAGATAGCATTTTTCCATGGGAGGAAACCGTTATCTTGAAAGAAAACGCTGACATACGCTGTTAGTACGCAAGCGCTATATACAAGGAACAAGTATAATCTTGTAATTAATTTGAGTTCGACGTAACTATCGCCCTTGTGTGTGTCATAGAGAACCCTGTTTACAAGTGATTAAAATGACTTGAGTACTCTGTCCAACTATAACCTGCGTATACTGAGGAAGGACAGATATATTAACTCTCCATATACGCGGTATACAATAGCCTGAACAATTAGTAAATCGAGAATGTGTCTTCTTAACTATAACTCATGTGCACCGGGGGAGGGGCCTATATTATTACGGTAGTTCTAGATATTAGCTGCTTCTGTTGTACGGCGTTGAATATACACCAAATGCTGCTTTCATTATTTCGAATACGTAGCATGCATAATGTGATGTAAAATCAAGGAGTGATAGGAGTGCTGCTAAAACACATACGTTCCTCTACATTATATCCTTGCACTCATATGACTCCCTTGGTTTTGCATCACATTCTGGGTTCTATATATCCAAAACGATCAAAGTAATAGTATTTAAAGTATCTTCAAACACAGTCTAACAGGAGTAGCTAATAAAGAGAATAAATCCTCTTGTATTTCTAGACAGAGGCTCTATGAATTTACAACTCTCACTGCTTTCTTGAGTGTGCCTATTTTAACTATTAGGGCTGATTTTCATTCAATCTTTCGTTGCTTGCGATTTGGGTGAGTAGCCAATTGAAACACGTGTTTTATAGCGTGTTGTATTGTACGGTAAGTGTGGCACTTATTTTAATTGGCTATTCACCCAAATCGCACGCAAAACAAGCAACGTAACTTTCATGAAATCCAGCCCTTACAAGAAAGCAAGCAATAAAATACGTGTTTCAATTGACTACCCATCCTAATCTCAAGCAACGCAAGTGGGCTTGAAAATTAGCTCTTACCCATGTGTGTCCAGTAGGCATAGTATCATGGCTATTGCTTCAATATACAGGCTAGAAATATAGCTTATCAAAAAAACAACTAACAGCGACAATTTGGTTAATATGAACGGATAGAAAATACGGTTCCCTACATTCTGAGAAAATTTTCCCCCTCTCTGGAAATTATACAAATCGGAAACTGCTAATTTAACGAAACCGTTTTAGAGAAGGTTATCTACATTTCACCTCTATTTCATCCAGTACTCACAATTCTAGTGTGTTGTCAGTGATACAAAATATAAAATTAACCACTCTCGGTCATATTCAACGAAGAAGGTAATCAACATTTACAATTTCTATGAGTATTTTTTATTCAATTGGTCGGCAACGCTGATTCAACCAGATATCCGCTGTCTTGTTTTGGCTCGCCAATGAATATTCTGTTTAATTACATATAGGGCAGGCCACTAGTCAGGCCAGTGGCCGGGCAACAAATTTAACGCACCCTTGGATACAACAACATAGGTTTGCTCACTTCCTATCACGGAAGAATTTGTAATGCAGAGAGACAGAACCTAGTAAAATTTATTATGTCGGGTTAATTAAAAATGCTTTCTGTTTGCCAAAGCTATTATAAAAATGATCCTGTCAATTATTAAAAGCAAAGGAACTTAAATACTTTAGGATTCTGGAACTTATCAAAGTTGATTATGTTGTTTGGTATGTAATGATAACAATGGTTGTGATAAGGTTACAGATAACTTAATATAGCTAATGTTATGTGCGATTAGATTCAATATATAGGTAATTTTTATTTTAATCATGTGATTTGTTAATTCACATATTAAGTAATATGTCTTAATTATTGTTATGTATGACAGGGTTTCTCAAAAGTAATGGTTACTTTTCTATTTTTCACTTTTATCTTCTTTTCTTTAATGTTTTTCCATCATTTATTTCTAATATACTGGGTGTTGTTTTAAGAAAAAGGGAGTGAATGTAGTGAATGAAAGTTCCGGGCTAGAGCAACTACTTGATATATAAACCGTGTCAATTGATAGTTGCGGGTATTGCAACTTCTTGATATATAAACCTTGGTATTAAGTTGTTATAGAGTTCTATATCAAACAAGATGTCTGTTCGCTATTATTGAAAAGATTAAATGAGACTGAGTTTTTCTAATCTACAAAAGCTAAAGTATACAATAGTAAGGGTTGGCTCCTGGAATACGAGTCAGAAGGTTATTGGGATACAATGGATTATGTACTAGTGATTGTACAATAGGTAATTGTCATATGTGGTATTCTGTAATATGGCGTTCTTTGAAGAAGAAAAGAACCTACGTGGTCTTCTCATGTTTATGGAAGTTTCTTATAAGGACAACCTTATAATAAAGTTTTGTATTTAATGGATTAAGGGTTATTTTAATTTGAGTATACATATTCCTATTTGTTATGTATATGATATACACTCAGCAACTAGGGAGTTAATTTAGTATTACTCCATAGTCCTTCATTGCTACTTCAACTATCATATTGAGTACTTAAAGTAATATTATCATTAATCCATTTGAATATAACCTAACAATGAAAAATAATATGAATAACATAACAATTAACAGTAATTAAAGGGGAAATAAACTGGAAATTAAAGTTTGAATAGTAAGATTGTTTTCTGTATGATAAGACAATAACGCTTCGAATATTTTAGTCTAAAATTTAATCAGTATTTGAACAGGCATTGGCAGATGTGATAAACAATTCGGTACCTAACATTGTTTGTATAAATAATTTTATATAAATAGCCAGATAATATGAAAGACCAACGAAGTAATCAAGGGAGTCTGTTGAAGGTTTTTTCTATCCAAGTATCATTTGAACCGGAATAGAATCTGTCTATACTGTAAGAAATCGTCCATATAGAAATTTATGATAATTTCTCACTGCAAAAACTAAAGCCAAAGTTTCTTTTTCAAACTGACTGTAATGGCCTTAGCTGAAGATGAAGTTGCCAATGCACATTAGACCGTTGTTAGTTATCCATTTGGACCCTTATTGCACAACTTCACTCCTATCCCAAACGGACTAGCATCCGTAATTACAATCACATCTTCCGAAAGATTGAAAATTCCCAATCGTGTACTGTTACCTATGTTATATTTGATTTGCTCGTATTCAGATTGATGTTCTTTCGACCAGTTCAATTTTGTGTCAGTTCTCAATAACTCACGTAAATTATGTAATTGCGAACTCAGGTTCCGTATGTGTTTTGAAAAAGAAAATGTGACCATTCCCAAACATGATTTTAGTTGAGTTTTATTTTGAGGTATTGGACATTTAGGCACTGCCTCTTGATGTTTTGGCAATTGAACGTGTTCATTTTCTGACATATAGTGACCTAGATATTCAACCTGAGTTGCAAAAAATTGACATTTTGACATTTTTATCTTTATATTCAATTGTTGGAGTTTATATAGTATGCATTCCTGTAACAATCTTCAACATTTTCCTGCTTATAATTACATCATAAAGAATGCCTGTGTGAAAGGAAATTTCGCCAAAGTCATATCCCTGATGTATCAGTATCACCGTTAAAAGAGTACAAATAATATAAGCCACATGGATTTAAAGTTGCATTAAGACAAAAATATACAAAAAGAATGAATATCTTGCAAAACCTCCTGAGAACAGAAGTGAGTTGATAGACCGTTGAGCTGCAGTCAGTTGAAGGATTATTCAAATATATAGAACGCCACTGTAAAAGGTCTTTTAGTTTATAATGTGAAGTTCTCACAATGTGAAATCAAAGATAGTTGCAGTAATGATTACTTAGAATAAATAATAAATATATCGACAATGTTAAAAAAGAACATAAGTATTGGGGTTACAATTGTTTTTCTTTTCAACCCCTAAAATCAAATTTAAATTATTTATGATAGTTTTGCAATGAATAATCATGGTTTGAGCAACAGAGGTGTTAAAATCATTCGTAAAGTAATTCAAAATGCTTGAAATAGCTATCATCATCCTTTTAACTGAATTGCGAAACACTATAGGATTAATAGAAGCAGGAAATAGTTCTTGAACTGAATTGGATCCATCACATGTCGAATTACCTTGGGCGTAATCATCCTGTTGTTTAGAAAAATGAGCACCAATTGTGGAATGAGAGCCCACGCGAGGCAAAGTAACTCGTTTAGGTTTGGGATTCTGAGCAGATAGATTAGTATCAGAACTGGAATACGAGCCGTCATGAGGTAAAGTAGCTTGATGATCTTGAGGTTTCTGACCAGACAAGGCATTTGGTAAACTATGATGAATAGAAGGAATAGGATGCGAAGTAAAAGATGAAGGTAACTTCTTTGACCAGGTGTTGACAGGAATTAGTCTTCGTTGGGGTACCCCACGTCTATTATTGTGAGATTCAGCATGCAGTGATGAACAATCAACAGGTATTTGTTGAGAAGATTTCATGTTAGTAAAAGTTGAACCTCTAAACTTACCACTGGCAGGAATTAGAAGCTGGAGTTTGTACGATTTGAACATAGGAATTCTTCGTATATTTCGTCCGATTTGATGGAAGATCCTTAACAATGCGAATCGCTGCCCAGTAGGTTACATTAAATCGCATCATGAGGTCTAGAGTTTCATGTTGAAGTTTACATTCTGGGCAAAAAAGATGATTTAGACATATGGGTAGTAACTTTACAATGAATGCATTTAGGAGCAGCAGTACAAACATCTTCAAGAGAATCGCCACATAAGTGGCAACGGGCTTCATTTACACATTTAGTATGATCATGGCTATATAAAAAAGATAATTGTAACATTGCACTGAACAAGCTTACGTCGTTTAGGCTGAACTTCATGTCTATGCTTAAATACCACTATATGTGAAGAAGGAAGCGTTTAACATTCCAGTGTATACTCCACTAAAGGGGTGTCAATGAACTGAGCCTGACCATCAGTTGTGATTTTCTTTTTGAGGCAATGTAAAGAAATAATAGGATGGATACACTCTGAATGAGCTAAAACCAAGTCTATATTAATATTGACAGGTATACCATAGATGACACCGATACGTCTTGTTAGCATAAGAAGAATTCTCGCAGTTATGTTTAGTTGTGTTAGAAGGACACTGTTTAACACAAAGTTATTTGCCTTATACTCGATGAGAAACATACTTTCACTCGATAGTGGCCAGCCGCTTGACAGCACCTTTTTGAAAGAAGATTCTTCAGAATCAGACATTTCAATACAATTAAGTCCAGTTCAAAATGAGTATCAGGAAGTTTGACTTCTTCGAGAGTTTCCAACATGGCAACGCTAGTCGTTGGCATGGAGACAGAGGAAAACAAGTCTGAAGGCTCTAAAGTTTGGTGGGAAACACTCATCTTGACTCCTTTAATTTTATATATTTTTTCCCATACTGACTTCAGATCAATAAATAAAAGCACGCAAATAGAGCAAGGGCAAGAAAACCATACTTATCCACATGAACCATAAGGTAGAAACTGAAAAAGGAATCGTTGGAGAAACAAAGCACTGTCGCGTTGAAGAAGTCAATATAATTAACACCAGAACTAAGTTCGCTATAATTCAGAGTTGTTCACCGATTAAATCCATCACACTTGACACGTAAAAAATAAAAGTATGACTAACGCACCACAACACTTTCAACTTATTTCCATCGCTGCATATTCAGTAAAAAAAAAAAAATCATGGACTTCACTACACAGTATACGTTATATAAGCGGCCATCTTCTCTCTCTCTCTCACACACACACACTCTCTCTCTTTATCTATCTCTTTCTTTCTTTTTCTTTTTTGAAATCAGAGAAACTCTACATTTTCATCTCCTTGAACAGTCATTACTATCTTTCTTTCACACTCTAACCCTTCATTGCATATCTCCATCACTTTCTACTGATTCACTCGCTATGCAGACAGTTACACGTGTTTAGCTGCCGACCTGGTAGCCATCTGGTTTGGAGAGCTAAGCCAGTGAATCGAAGGTCCCGGGTTCAAATCCCTGTTGGGGCATGATGTGAATTTTAACTGTCATAGCATTCAAATCGTGACGGGGAGTTACTAAAAGTTACTAAAAATGGCCCATAAAAACACAGTTTTTACGTGTTTAGCTCTAGGAGTTGCTTACGGCGATGCGAACGTGAAAATGTCGTGTAATGACAAAATTGCTGGTGTCTCAGTCACTAAATGGTTAAGGCGATGAACTTCTAATTCCAAGGTTGCCAGTTCGAATCCGGCCTCAGACAAGTGTAAAAATTTCAACTGTACGAACGAGAGAATAAGACGAATGAAGACGTGCTGTAATGAAGATCACGTTTTTTCTGAACCTACTGTAAAATACACGTTATTCTGTATATCACACAGTAAATTTCTCTCACTGCTGATGGCATAATCAAGGTCATAAGAAGAACAAAACAACCTAACTTCAAGCACGACACAGCCCTGAAGTATAATTTTAATATGACGAGTTCAGTGCTTGAAACCTGATTGTCATTGCTGTTCTGTTAAGGCAATTTCAACCTGGATACTTGTAAACCAGACTGTCTGATTCAACTTTGTTAAATCCTTTCTGGCTTGATCTGCTAAGGTTGGATCAAGTTGGCACACTTATGAAAGCAAGTTTGATTCAGTTTCGGGTCAGGTCGAAATTGCTATTTGAGTAGCTTCTGAGCTACAGGCGTTTGTCGGCATCGTCACAAATTACGTCACATTTCAACAGCTTAGAGATTTTTACCATTAGGTTACGAAAACTGTGTATGCAGCACTCTCTCAATCACAAATACTGCTTAAGTAGATGTATCGGGTACTACTTCGAGCGTGATTTGCTAATACGACCTCCTTTATGTCTTTACTTGTCGATGTTATGGCGTTATTTGTGACGATGTTGCTTTAACTTTGAGCGCCTGAAGCTCAGAAACTATGCCCATTTCGAAAATTCGTCAGTGTAGTTCATAAGCACCCTGTATTGATGAAAATACGTTCTGTACTTCATTCTATGATCACATGTACGATTCACCACTGGTATTAATACAAGGATAAAGTAATTTCATTCCAGGTCATTCCGGAGAGAGCTGAAAACCACTCAAGGAAAAAATACTAATATATATATATATATATATATGTGTGTGTGTGTGTGTGTGTGTGAGAGAGAGAGAGAGAGAGAGAGAGAGAGAATTGTACATCTGATTTGATTGCCTTCTCGAATTAAGATTCGAATTCTCTCATGCAAAATGTTGTCGCATGGCTGAACAACGTCTAACAAGTTTATCGCAAATACGTCCACAACAGATGACGCTTCTAATTAGTCTCTTCTACTTCAATTCAAAGCCAAGAAAATATCTATGGAGAGAGCGTCATGATTCTCCTTCAATGCAACAGTTTCAAGGTAAACGGTTGTTTATAAATGATGATTGAAAACCGTGAAATTGATTATCGGAGTTAGAATAATGGAATATGCGCATGATTCGAAAAACTCAGACGCATATGGATGTTGTAGACGTCAACCTTTACTCTAATCACTTCCCTTTCTACAAGTTTGTTGCATGAAGTTATCAGAGTTATTGGTACGGTTTTATAAAATGATCACCTATATCGGGATTACCAACAGCCAGTGTTCGATTTCCCGTGGGGAGATGCCGGTGATATTCCCTGGTGCGTGAGAATTTCGTCCCCGGTTGTTGATTTCGAATATCGCCCCAACTAAGGATAAAATCTTTGTATTTCTACCCAAACAGGTAGTGTATGTTGCAACTTACCAGCAACCACTAGTGTTCGTATCCCGCCTTCATAATTTATCACAAATCGAATACTGCCAACAGCTATGTGGTTCCTCCAATCCTTCTGGAAGTGTCTCTTAGTCGTAAGGAACTTGATAAGCCCCTTTTGTTCCACTTAGAAGCGAACTGCTTGGGTTTGGACACTCTGATTTAAATGAAATTCTGTTGAAAAGTATATCTAAAACCTTTTCGGTTAAGACCCCCTTTTTTGCACAGCGTTTCTTGGGCGCGTACAAGAAAGCAGGCTGCAACATGTTTTCTTTTGGACCTTTTTATGCACATATCGCATTTCACGTGCGTAGGTTAATAAAACGAAGAAAACAAAGAGGCGAGTGTTGCTAGTGTGTTTTTCCATGCGATAAGGCAGTGTTTCCCAACCTGGAGTCCGCTACAAGTGTATAAGGGGGCCGCGAACGTTTGACTTGTAACTAGAATTTATTCCAGATATTTACTTCATATTTAAAATCTCCTTTTGTAAAATAATTTGAAAACACGTTTTTTTTAGTTAAAATCGAACTCAACAATTCGAAAACATTGCAATAAACGAAGCGAATGAACTACAACATTTAATCGAATGAACTACAAATACAACGTGTAATATGCCATCTATCCTCAAGTTTGATTTTCACTGGACGCTTGAACTAAAAAGAAATGGAATAGCTAATTTCAGACTTCTATGTCAGCCTGTACGAAAAATAGATCGGTGGATTCAGTGAAGCTAAAGAACATGGCAGTAAGCCTATGCGTTCATGTGGCAGAAATGGTAATGTAGTGCCCAAGGAAGTGCGTAAATATTTCCCGAAATATTTAGAGTTGTGATTTTTCAGTTATTGAACGAGATGATCAGAAACCACTGTGTGTTATTTGCGGTGAGGTGCTATCGCTGCGAATGAGGCCATGAAACCTTCGAAATTACTATGACGTCTTAAAACAAAGCACGGTGCTTCACTGAACAAACCTATGATTAAAAAAAATAAACTAGCAGAACCTACCCGATTGCAAAGATTAGCTAGAGACGTTATGTCAGGTTCAAACAATGAAATGGCTGTTTTAGCTTCGTATGAAGTAGGCCTATCTGTATTGATTTCGAAAAACAGATAATCTCAAAATTTGTTAAAGACTTAATTTTTCCTGCAAGGAAGCCAATGACTCGCGATTTGCTTGGCGAAAAACATTCGAAGGTATTTTCATTAGTGTCTCTCTCGAACAACACTGTGAATCGACGAAATGGCTGGAAACGTAAAGGACACATCAATACACCTGAGTTCCAGTAACTTTTTTTCATTACAAATGAAAGTACTGATATTTCGGGAAATTCAAATTTCGTAGCTTTTGTTCAACATGAACACAACAACAAGACTTATGAGGATTTTTTGTTTGTGAAACACTGCCGTTACATGAAACTGCAGAGATCTTGTTTGACATTCATAATAACTTTATCCTTGAAAATAAACTAGAATGGGCTAAATGTGTTGGTTGTACAGATGGTGCTCAGGCAATTTCAGGTAAACGAAAAGGACTTTTTGCGCGTGTGCAGGCTGTTGCGCTCTCTGCCAAGTGGACGCACTGTAGCATCCATCGTAAAGCATTGGGTGTACGGTACATGGAATACCATCCAAGGTAAAAGATGTGTTGGATGAATCCGTTGAAATTGTAAAATTTGGCAAGGCTCGTTCTCTTAACTCCAGACTTTTCACTGCATTGTGTAACGCGTTGGGAAGTAATCACGAACATTTTCCTAACATTTTGAGGTACGCTGGTTCGTTATCTCGAGGAAGAGTTTTGACTCGCTTATTCGAGCTGCGTGTTGAGGTGAAACTTTTTCTGTTTGTTTCAAAGTTGGAATGAAAACTAAAGGACTTTTTAAGTGACTTTTCTCGACTTTCGACACCTGCTTACTTGTTAGATATTTTCTCATTTCTGAACACATTCAAGTCTTCAAGGATCCAGTCACTGTATTTTAGGGCAAGACAAAATTTAGGCCACAATTAAAACAAATAAAAGTTTGGACTGATGGAATCGACAATAAGGAATATGATCCCTTTCCCAAGCTGAACGCCTTTCTGCCGACAATTGAAACAGAACTTCCAAATGGAGATTGTGCGAGCATGGAGGAGGACTTGTGAACAATGAAAATAAACTCCAAATCCCACCAAATGAAGAAGAACAGCTTATTGAGTTGTCCTGCAATTCCTCCGTGAAGATGACGTTTCCCAGTTTTTCGTTTGCTGGACTTTTGATCACATGCTCGGTCTTTGTATCCTGATGTTTCCAGAAAGAAAATTTGCCGGCCCTGTATGTTTTTTATTCCTCATTGCCTGAATGGTGTATGACGACAACTGGCAAATACTGTCGATTCCAAGCGGCTTAGCACAAGCGCGTCATAACTTTTGATAACATGTTTGATCGCCTCAGAAAAGATCATGCCATGTGTGTGTGTATGGAGGGGGAAGAGGTGTCGCGTCGCGCATAGTGAAAAATATACGACTTTGTTCTGTCGATTTATCGGTTTAGATGGAGACGAAAAATTTATGTGGGCAGCTAATTTCAATATCAAAAAGCGGACATGTACGTATAAATGGTACTGACGACTGACGTATGGTAACCCTATAAAATATGTCATTACTTATACACTGTATGACTGTATGTTGTTATTAAATATTTTTGATCACCCTGTATAGAATCTGAAACAAAACACATACTGCAAGAAAACGGTTACGTTAACTGAAAATGTAATACAGTCGAACCTATATAGATACTACAACGATATTCGATATAATAATAAACCGGTCATAACAATTAATTTTATTGGTCCTAGCTCTAGTTAAATTTTACAGAAACCCCGATATAACAAGAAAATTATTGTCACTTTTATTAGTTCGTTTAAATTTTCTGTCTCAGTTTTCCTTTTCCAGTGATGTTAGTAAAGTCTAGCAATTTAGTTTACTTATAAGATCAAGGCCATTTTTTCTTATCTCAAAACCATCACTTCCCACAGAAATTGAAGATCTAATTCATAAAACGCTCTATCCTCGAATTACCGTCATTCATATATATTAACCTATGGCAATGTTGGGTAGGGAGTATTATTAGTATAGCCTGTCAGGAGGCTGTATTACATTCAAAGATTACGGAAATAGAGTAACACCACTTCGTAGTCGTGTATTTTACTTTCGAGACCGCAGTCCGCTATTTATTTACTAAGTAGCTCCCCAATTGTCCTTATCAAGCTGCGTCAACACCAGGAGCAAATTTTGATTTCCTACCGGTATTTGAACCAGAGACAGCTCGCACTGCAGGCATGTGTGCTACAAATAAAGGAGATTATACTATTGTTACTATTATTATTATAAATATGAATAAAGGGCTCTTACCTTGAACCGCTGTACACTAGAACAATTGTATTTTCGAGTTTCAACACACAATGATAGGAAATAAATATTTTTAGACAGAAAAGGGATAACACAAAAATTACGATGAATCGAATAGTAATGAATTATAACCAAATTAAGTGATCACATCCTTATAATTACCTACCTAGTTTAGTGGATTCGTAAAATATTAATCGAGCTTTTTGACTTGAACACATGAAATCAACTTGAACTTAATCGTATTAACTATAAGTAGTATGAAATCAAGTTCGTGTTCGTTCTTATTAAACTCTTAAGATTAATTTTATGTTTTATTGTTTTGTACTTATGTGTAATCTTACACTTTAATTTTTAATATCGAGCTCTATCTTTTTTCCTCATTTTATTCATTACTTCTAAATTTTAATTATTATCTCAGTCATTTATTTCTGTTTGTCATGTATTTACTTAATATGTAAATCTTATTAGATTTGAGCTTTATACACTGAAAATCAAGGTGTACTTAAAGTTCACAACATGTCCCAAAAAAAGTTCACAACATGTCCCGAAAACAGTTCACAATATGATCCAGTTTTACCACGTTTTTAGTGCATCATATGTGTACTTTTCGCGAAATTAATATGAACTACGCCACATTTTAAGTGCATAATATATGAACTTCTGGTGTATTAATACACAATTTATGCACACAAAAAATAATTTAATATTGTCAAATGTACTAAAAGTGATCTTAAAACGAAATTTAGAAAATGTGCACTTAATGTGTATAAAATATGCATCGTGGGCCAGAAGCCGATAAAAGGACACGTTTGAACACACTATAAAACATTTTTTCAGTAGGTTCACATAAAGTTCACATGCGTTCACACAAAAATCATGTTTGGTGACGTTTTTGTGTGCTTTCTGTGCAAGGAGATTTTCAATGTAGGACTTTGTATGCTGTTCATAGCACTTTAATCAATTATTATCATCAGTTTTCTTTATAATGTGTCTATGTGTGTATCTTATATTCGTCTGTTCCTCTTTTCGAAGGCGTAATTGAAATCATGAACTGTCTGCTTACGTCATACAGGTACTCAATTTTTCATACAGACAACCCTGGAGATAGGAGACGGGAGCTGCATAATTGTGACCCAGAGAAGAGAGGTTTAGCGTACATTAACCCGAAAATATCCCCCGGGAACCATACAACCAACATATTTCCTCTCTTTTCAGCTTCTCTGCCATTTTTTTTTCTCTCTCTTATTTTCTTGGTGACCTCGCTTAACCGAAGCCGATGACCGGACATGACCTACCTCCGCTGTGAGCTCCAACAACGCCAGAACGCGGGGGAGTGAGTGAGTATGTGAATGGGTCTGTGTGTGTATGTGTGACCTAAATCGAATATGCAGCCGGGTTCTGTTGGCTGCTGGGAGTGTTGGATCTTTCTTCTTTTCTCTTACTTCTCTCATCTCGATCGAAGAGACTTCTGGGAAGGAAGGGAAGCAGAAGCCACTTCTTGTCTTAGATTCAATTGATGGTTCTGCTCCGTGGAATGGCTCTACATAAAATGGGAAATACAATAGAATATTTTTCAGGGGCAATGCTGTGTAACATATGCATGTGAGTATCATATTCTGAAGCTCTTATGAATGTCAGAACTTGTAAGGAAAATTTCAGATATAACTTCTTTTCTGGTGTTCTCCAAGGATCAAATCTTCCACCATAAATAGCAAATATTCTTTGAAGTACTAAATTGAAGCGAGCGCTCGCATAAGGGTGCATTCTGTTACACGTGTTGATTCTAATAAAATAATGCTTATTTGCTGCTAGTTATGCTGTTGACAATACCTAAGGTTGCCAACCAGCCGGTATTCTACCGGTCTGGCCGGAAATTTTAGTATTTTTTCTATAGGGCCGGTGACCGGTACTAAGCTTTCACCGGCACTATTGCGACCGGTAATTTTCTGAACATTAGTTGACCGTCTTACGTGGCTTTCATAGAGATTTTGCGGCTACCTACATATATATAAAAAAAACAACTAAAATCTCGGAGTCAACCTTTATTTTCATAATAGAACACCTTCCCTTAATTTTACCGTTTATTAACACTGTAAAAAATAGAACACTTTTTTTACACTTTTTTGAACACCTTTGAGCACTTTCTGGAAACGACTTTAGCTCACTTTCGAACACTTTAATAGTGTCCAAACGTGAACCAAAGTGCTATGAAAGCGTCTCAAAGGTGTTCAAAAGTGTGAAAAACTGTCCAAATGTGTTCCCTTAATAGTGCTACAAAAATGCTCAAAAGTGCATAAAAAGTGCCCTTATTTTAATGTGTTCTAAAAGTGCATTTTGGAAACGACTTTTGCCTACTTTCAGGACACTTTATTTACTTTCAAGCACTTTTGGAACATTTTAAAAGCACTTTCTCGACAGTTTCATACATAATATTAGGTGTCATTCAGATATTACGTCAGCGTATTTTTGGTCAATTTAGACCCCTTCCCCCTTAGTAAGCAACATTAACTGGATGTCCTATCCCTAATACTTAGACGCCCAGCAAAAGTAAACAAAGCTTGAACAACCTCGCCCCAGAATGCTTATGTAATACTTGAACGACTCCTGACAAAAAATGTATATGCTTCAAATACATATTTAACTTTGGCGCGTATTATCAAAATTTATCTTTGTTTTACTATAAATAACGAATTTTGATACTACTTAGTAGTTGTATTTGAAGCATATACATATTTTTGTGTCAGAAGTCGTTCAAATAATACTTCTGCTTTCTATGGCGAGATTCAAACTCTACTTATTTTGGGTGGGCTTCTATGCATTAGAGATAGGGCATCTACTTAATGTTGCTTACTAAGAGAGAGGGATCCAAATTCACCAAAAATGCGCTGACATAAAATCTGAACGACACCTAAAATATTTAGCTGCGGCGCATATCAAAATTTATTATATCCACTTTATTACTAAAAGCTTGCTTAGCAAAAAATTTAAATATTTTTTATCTATGGCTAAAATGTTGCGAATTGAAACCCCATTTATCCGTGTTAAAACGGCTTCGAATTCACCTATTATCATTTTAGCAAATGTTTCCACTGTTGATATAACGGATTTTTTATACTATACGCCGCAACTTTAACTTCAACCGGGAATCTTACGCAGGTAGTAAGTCGATATAGTTGGTAAAAAAATGTATTAAAAAACAACACTGGGTACAAGAAAAACAGGCTGTAGTATAGTTTTTGACCTGCAATTTGCGTGCCTTAGTTGGCCTGGGCTGGACATTCCGACTGACTCCTTTCCGAATATTTGTCAGAGACGAATGTCTGGATGGTATCTTCCTTCGAGGATTGTCATATGCTGCTAGTCTACAAATAAAACATAAGAACACATGCAAAAAGAAATAATCATCCACATCAATAAAAATATATTTTGATTTTCCTAAACTCAGAAAATTTTATTTCTATAATAGTTTAATAGTAAATTGCAATACTCATTTAGTAAAAAATTTAGTAAAAAAAAAAGAAACTAGTAATGATTT
>JAGDQP010029784.1:0-17390 GCA_022664845.1 Lepisma saccharinum | reverse complement strand
AAGACCAAAAAGCTTGACAAATGGGTACCCAATGACCTGTCCGTTGATCAGCAGATCGATCATTTACAGCCATGTTCGTCATTGTTGTTAGGACATCACAATAACCTTTCCTGGACAAAATTTGTACGTGTTATGAAAAATGTATTATGTACAACAACAGGAAGAGATCGGCAGAGTAGATTGATAAAAACGAACCTCCTCGATCCATGCCGAAACCTGAGTGGCAACCGAAGGAATTTATAATCACTGTTTGGTGGAGTGTTGCCGGCTTGAACCACTACAGCTTCCTTATACCAGGTTCCACGATTACAGCGGACTCATACTATAATGAATTGGATGTAGCACATCAAAAATTGAAGATCTAACAACCAACACAAGTCAACAGATGTGTAGTCCAACCCTTTCGCAAGATAATACAAAACCACACCATCCAAGAAACACTATACAAAAATTAATGGACCTCAAAATCAAAGTACTACCGCATCCACAACAAACCCCTATCTGAGGCCCACAGACTATCGCCTCTGCCGCACTCTTGACAAATTTCTGAAGGACAGGCGTTTTCGACTACTTGATGATGTGAAAAATGTTTTCAATGAGTTCGTTCAATCTACAGACAAGAGTTTCTATTCCAGCTGAATCCACAAACTTGAATCTCGTTGGGAAAAGTGTATTAAGAAGAATGGTAAATATCTTGTTGCTGAGTGAAGTTGCTTCATTTCAAAGTGAGCAATGTCAAACAGTGGAAACTTTCCGGATGAACCAATAGTTTCATGTATAGTTTATTTTTTCATTTCGCCACGATAATACTGATTTGATTTGATGTTCAATTAAAGCAGCTCTTTTAACTTTCTGAAGTTTAATATTTCTTGCTGGTAACTCCTGACTACTTTTGCATTTTATTTTATTTATTAACCACCCAAATACCTTTGGTGTGCATTTCTAGCTGCCCGCATTATACTTTTGGTAATTCTGATATTTTCAGTAACTTCCACAGCACACAACTAATCATAAATTTGTCACTGGGCAATTGTGATTCTTCCTCTTGATTGTCGACAAGATATTCACTATTTACAGAGATAACTCTACAAGTTATCATTCCCATGAGAAAGAATTAAAACAATTTAGATACAGTCATTGCGCGAAGGAGCTATATGCAATATAATTATTAAGTAAATTAGTCCATCATTTTTGGCAGAAAGTTGTTGCCCAATGTTTCCGCTTGACTCTTACGTTATCCACTCGAGCTTAATATAAAAGCAGAAAGAAATACTATATTGCTACTGCAACATAGCTTCTGATTCGAAAATGTGATGCATGTTATATGTACGCTTCTAATCTCGTTCCCATTTCATAGAAAATATAAAGACACAATTTCCTAACTTGAAACGCCCTTTTGATTTCATAGTAGGTATTTATCTGGCGAATTTTTAACGAAAGTGATGGGACTCTCACCACTTGGTTTAAGTACTTCAATGCTATGGCAACACTGTTCATGAATGAAGGTGGTGTGAATATAGAAGTACAAGAATACGCAGAGGTAAAAAGTTGTCGTCCATCAAATTGCGAGGAAAAAATGCTCGTGTACTGCTCACCGCGAATTATATTTCCTGTGCTGTCTAAATATTTCCAAATTTTCACAAACAAGAAAAGCAGATTATTTACTCCTGTATTTAGTTACGAAATCTCACTACCTTTATCCACGAGAAAGAATGAAAACATTTTTTAAAAAAGAATACGTCAACGTAACACCCATCACCAAACACTTGTTTTCTCCGACATTTCCTGTAATTTCATATTTCCAGAAAGTGACCGCCCTCAGTATAACAGATGCTGAGCTTCATCTATTAATGACGTGCTTTCTGCTTATTTAGTTGTCAACTAATGAAGTAAAAAATGCAATCCCTAACTTAACTTTTCTGTTTTTACACATAACGCTCAATGTTCATGACTACAAAATAAGTTTCCACTTACACCACACGTACACTTGGGGTTCCTTTAACGTTTTGGTTTGCAGTCGATTTCTTCTGGATTAGTAGAAATGCAAATTCTGAATTTCAACCATCCGCAATTTTCCAACGTCGAACTTAGTAAAACCAGCAATTACGTTCTAGCGAAAGCCTGTGTAGAAATTATATATATAAGTTTTGAACTGACATAACAGAATGCATTGTTTGACATTTGCATCACCGGAAATTTCGAGAAAATAAAAAAAATGTTAAGCACATTTTACTACATTGTATCTTGACACAAGATACAAAATCTGTTTACAAGCATTGCAGAAAACGACTTTTTCCCATATGTGTCCGTGTTTTCAGATGGGTTGATTTACCACAGATTTCATATACAAAAGTCTATTTCCCTGTGTGTATTTTCAGATGCCTTTCAACCAGAAACTTTCTGGAAAATGTCTTCCCGCAAACTTCACATCCGAAAGGCTTTTCCCCAGTGTGCATTTTCAAATGCCTTTCAATCAGAAACTTTCGGAAAAATATCTTCCCACAAGTTTCACATTTAAAAGACTTTTCCCCTGTGTGTATTTTCAGATGACCTTTAAGCTCAAACTTTCGGAAAAATGTCTTTTCACAGATTTCACATTCAAAAGGCTCTTCCCCCGTATGTGTTTTCTGATGACTTTTCAATTGGATGTTTCGAGAAAATGTCTTTCCACAAATTTCACATCTGAAAGGCTTTTCCACTGCATGTGTTTTCAGATGACTATTTAACTGGGACTTTAAGAGAAACTGTTTTCCACATATTTCACAGACAAAAGCTTTTACTCCTGTGTGTATTCTTAAATGTTCACTCAAAACACTTTTCCAGGAAAATCGCTTACCACAAACTTCACACTCATATGGCTTTTCACCTGTATGTGATCTCAAATGCTTTTGTAGGTGCTGATTTACGGAAAATGTTTTTAAACATATTGTGCAGAGAAAAAACTTTCCCCACTTGTACTTGACAGTAGATTGAATCACAGGATCTAAACGTGAAATGCTCCTTTTATCCGTTCCACATTCCGATGAGTCACCCTTAGTGTTCGTTGCCATGTGCACACTATCATCGGATTGTTGTTTATTTAGTACTTTATTGGATAAACCGTGTTCATCTGCTACTCCGCACAATCCTTTCACTTTACCCCTTACTCCAAACTCCTCGCAATTATTTTCGTCGACCTCTTCTAATTCATCATATTTAAATTCAACATTTTCAACAGAGTTTTCATCAATTGGATCCTCTGTGACCTTTATTTTGAGCTCACTCTCAGTTTCATGGGATGAAAATCTACTACACAAAACAGTCCCTCCCGAAGCTAATTTTGTTCTTTCAAAAACACTTAATTTCTTAAGATTTTTCATTAAAGGAAATGTCGTTTCACCTTTACAATCAGTCCCCTCTCCATCTGTGATCATAAAATATGATTTATTTAATGTATTTTTAGTATCTGACACAAACAGAAAAGGCAACTGTGAATTTTTGGTTATTTGCTACACCTAAAGATCCTTCATCCACATTTCCATATTTACCATCTACAAATGTTTTGGTGGATTCAAGTTTCAGCTGTCTGCTGCAGGTCTGAAAGATATGTTCAAATATTTTACAACTGCAAAATAATGGACAAAAATATGTTAACATTTAGAGATTGGCAGTGTACACAGCATTCTGTTGGCAGAAACACAGGCTGTGGAACTGAAGAATAATAGGAGTTAAAATCTGTAAACGTCCGATTTTAAATAATTTGTGTATTTATATTAAATATTTTGTGTATTAGTTAAAAGCAGTGAATGATCAGCTTTTTTTTTTAACTTCGTTTTCTCAATGAAGTTGTTCTGGAACATAGCATGACTTTTTTCCTTGTAACCTTCAATCAACCACTGTATATAACAGAACACCAGGTTTTAACAATTTAAGGAAATTAAACGGAGGTCACTTAGATTTAAAAATTAAAAAAAACAACTGATTTGTAATCACGATCTTCAGGCTTTTTTAACTTGTGACATCACTCCGGTGCATGGAAGGAAACGGACGTTGATTTGACAGCGGTGACCCTAACACAATTTCAAACTTTCTCTGAGTTTCCCCACCTAATGATACGATCGTATCCTACAAACGCATTGGCCACAATCTTTCCCATGCTTTCCTTCAAAAGGCGTCTGGACCAGGTACCGTCATACCTCAAACTTGTTGCTGCCCCAATCTTTAAATCCATACTTAAAGGAACATTTTTAAAAGAAATTTCAGTCAATAACGCTATCTCGAAAAAAATAAATAATATCATCACAAAACCAAGCCACTAAGATCTAAATAAACGTTCAAAACGTGCAATTGTAGCTTATTTTCTTTTTAACTAAACCTAATTTAGATATTTATAATGCGTTTTACAACAACAACAAAAAAAATGTGTTATGAATATTGGTACCTTGAACTGTAAAAATTTCTCTAAGATATCAATTTGATTACGTGAAAGACTATTTCTTCGAAATTTACATTGAATAAAGTGCTTTTGACATAATATAGACACTATACTCTACTAATTTTTAATAACAAAACGCCTATATAATCATTTTTTTAAATAAGTAATTTATAATATTAGAGGCATTCGAAAATAACCTGAGCCTGTTCTGTATTCCTTGTATGCCGGAGGCATGAAATAAGAGTGAAAGGGCGGAAAGGCCAAGGGACTATCTAGATGGATCCGTGTTCAGGACAAGCACATGGTGTGTTAAAGGCAGGGCTAAAACCGGATCACTGTCGGTGATCCGTTTCAGCCCTGGTTAAAGGTAATATGCAACATGTATAATGAAAAATATTGCCTAACCTGGCTTATTCCAATCAATCTTCCCTCCCTAGACACACTGTCCGTGATTCTGGTATCAAAATACGTGTCATTCTTAACACGAAGTAACTGTATTTTTATTCCGTCTGCCGCCGTATTTAACTGTGGTGAACTAAAAAACATTTGAATTTTATTTGTGGTTTTCATCTAAGGCTCGAGTCGAAATAGGGACGAAGGTGAGGAACGCTGGAAAAACTTAAGTCAGGACAGTCGGCCTCTGGAATTAAAAAACTCAAAAACGTATTTTACGAATTAATAATGACACCTGGCTTTTCGTAACAATTTTTGGATTATTGGCTGTCGCTGTGTATGTGTGTGTAAAGATGTTTCTGTGATAATTATTCACACGAAAATCAGCGGTATAGAGCGTACATATGAATCAATAGCCGGCGTAGATAATGTAACTTTTAGCCGGACAATACAACATAAGTAGTTACTTTCCTCCACTGCTTTTCAGACTTGCAAACACCTCCCGTGCAATTTAGAAGATTCTTCAATCCATGCCATAAGTTCTTTTCATCTTTCTTTCTGAAAGAAGCTGTGCCAGAAATCAAATATGTTTCATTTTCCGTAAATTCAATCAATTTTTTATTTTGTTCATCTGTAACTTTAGAGCTCCTTGTTTCTTTTTCCATTTCGAGTCCTGCAACTTTGATTTCACTGATCGAATATTTAAAACAGTCGATTATCGAAATCAGAACGGAATCTGGCAATTTGATTGGCTAGAAAATTGTAGTCTTTAAACAACGTACAATGATTGAATATTTTAACCTAACGAGAACAAGCGACAAGTCGTAGTGTGTCAGCAATAAGATTTTTACTAACCTCGCGACTCTTGGCGATGCAACAGAGTCGTACGCGTGAGTAAGCTAACATGCGTCTGGGAATCGACTCCCAGATCCGTTTCCCGTTGAAGTTCATCGAAAGGGTGCGTCGATTTGCTAGAACCAAAATTTTCACGGTTTGTATGGCGGCATGAGTTCGCGATGTCACTGGACGCCTTCTTCATGCGTTCCTTCCCACCCTTGAAGCATTGCACCCAGCTAAACACTGTTATCCGTGCCGTTTCGCATTCACAACTCACTGCCTACTGTGAATTTTCCTTGCTGGAACCGTTCTGTCTACTTTTGACAATGTGCATCTAGCTCCATGTCGTTTCATGACCACCTCCGTTTGTTGGAGAATTACTCAGCCAATCTCACTCAGAGCGCTGGCTCTTCCATCTAGCAGTAGGCTGTCGTACTAGAACGGACCCAATGGCACAGCGTTGGTGCGTCGTTCACACGTCCGGTATACGAGGACTGAAGAGGCGTTCCAATCATTTCCAAACGTTTCTAATATTTCTGCTCTGAAACATGTTACTGCAAGGAGAGAGCAGGGACAGTTACTATTAAGAAAATTCATTACCATGAAATATTATTATAATGTATTTCATATATAAGGTAATATTGTTCCAGGGTAATTTTTGCAAAAATTGTAAGCATAAACAAACCACAAGAATATTGTACTTCTTAAATGATTAAAGGTGACATTTCTGACTGAACTCTAAAAAAACGTCATAACGTATACCAAATCGTATGAACACTGAAACGCCAGAACGTATCACTTAAAAAAAAAACGTCAGAACATGAAACGTCAGAATGTACAACCGTCAAATCGTATAATATTCCCAGCAATCAAAAACAAACGTCAAAACGTATAATCATGGAATAACGAGTATAGGAAGGCCAGGTGGCATACAACAGTTTCAAGTAAGAGCCATGATTGCATGGTAGTGGCACCTAGCGACCGGTGTGCGTTCTATATGAACCAACCTGTTGCCTACTTCAACCTTGATATAATTTTAAATGCGTCACAACGTATAACGCCAAAACTTCCTTAATTACACATTAAAAGTCAAATACGCCTTGTGCTAAGTCCACAATCTTAAAAAATCGCGGATCGAGGGATGTCTTCCGCCGGTTTTTCAGGATTATCTATGAAACGGTTCGTCATTGGAAAAAATGCAAAGAGACAAATCGAAAATACAGAAAATTTCCTATATGACAGATACTTCAGTTTTTCTTGGGAACTTTTCGTACTCGAGAATAAGTTAATAAATGTTGGGAGGAAAATAAAATTATACGCCCAAATTAACCCTTTTCGCCAGATATAATTAATTTTTACTATGATTAGTTAATTATTATTTGTTTATTTTATGATGAATGAAATGTAATAGTAGATATGCTCATTGTCAATAGCGTAGCTTGAACCCCACCTTGACCAATGACGATTCCAGAGAGGGAGCAGGGGCGCGTGCCCTCTCCGCATCAAGAGAAAATTCTTTATTTTCTAACAGCTTTATTTCAAAAATTGATTTGAGAAGAAGTTCCGATTTGTTTTCGGATCAACTTCATTCATCTAGAAATATCATTTTTGGGGGGTTACCAGTGTCATATTCCATGATAAAACTTAGCAATATAAGAAGAAATATGATAAATTTATTCCCAAAATTTCACTTATCGGGAAAATATAAGAAACGTTCGTGGGTCTTATTTCATTAACGGTCTTTACTCTGCACTTTTCAATTTGCAGAAATTTAATAAGAGTGGAGAATAAACGTGTTTCATGAATATTTCTTTAAACTTTTAGAAGTGAAGTGCCGAAAAGATTTTCAGATCACACGCTTTTGAAAAGCTTGTAGAAATATTCATGAAACATATTTATTATTCTCCACTCTTAAATTTCGGCCAATTGAAAAGTGACAGTGAAGACCGTTCATGAAATAGGGACGCTTCTACCTTCGCCCCCGAATCTATGACGTCCACGTCAAGGCGATTTTCTATGTTGTGGTGTATATCATGCACTTCAACCATTTATTGGTACTCAGTATCTCCTTAATATCTCGAACTAACGAGGGATCAAGAAGTGCGCACCGAAATCGGAAGTTTTAGGCCAATTTCAAAAAGTTTCTAACGCCATAGATAAATATTAGCTACTGAATTCCTGAAGTAACCGAGAAACTGATTTTAAAGAACTAAAATTTGAATTTTGTTCTCTCTTCGAACACAGAGACAAAACAGCCAAATTCTGCACATAAATTCTTGACACCATAACAAGAAAAAAATGTCTTATCATTTTTCGAATTCCGTTTCACTTTTGAGATACAGGGGTTCAAATTTGCAGCTCAAAATTGTATTTATGGTTCGAACCCAGGAGCGGCATTTAAGAAAGCACACCAGTCGCTAGGTGCCACTACCATGCAATCATCGCTCTTAGTTGAAACTATTGTATTATATGACACCAGATCTTTCTATACTCATTGTTTCACGACTATACTTTGACGTTATACGTTCTGATGTTTGTTTTGATTGCTCGGAATATTATACGATCTGACGGTCATACGTTTTAAAGTTATGCGTCCTGACGTTTGTGTTTAGACGTTCAGTCGCTTTTCTTATACGTTCTGATGTTTCTGTGCTTATACGATTTGTCGCGTGTGGCAGACGTTGTCGCATCTGGTATACGTTCTGACCTTTTTTACAGTTATACGTTCTGACCTGTGTCCCTTACTTTGAGTAAATATGTTGCTGCTGTGTGCCCGTTGTTTCATATCAAAGTCAGCTATGACAAACGCTGGAAACTTTCCGGATGAACCAATACTTTCCTGTGTAGTTAACTTTTTTTCAATTCGCCACGATAATACTGATTTAATTTTATGTTTAATTAAAGCAGCTCTTTTAATTAACTTTCTGAAGAAGTTTAAGCTTTCTTGCTGGTAACTCCTGACTACTCTTGCATTTTTTATTGTATTATTAACAACCCAAGTACCTTTGGTGTGCATTTCTAGCTGCCCGCATCATACTTTTGGTAATTCTGAAATTTTGAGTAACTCCACCAACAGCCCTTATTTGTCATTGGTCAATTGTGCTTCTTCCTCTTGATTGCCAACAAGACATTCACTACTTACACAGAGAATCCTCTCTTCAAATTATCATTGCCATGAGAAAGGATTAAACCCATTTAGATACGATCATTGCGCGAAGGAGCTTTATGCTATAATTATAACGTAAATTAGTCCACCGTTCATTTTGACAGAAAATTGTTGGTCAATGTTTCCGCTTGACCCTTAGGTTATCCACTCGAGCTTAACGTGAAATGATTCGAAAATGTGATGCATGTTATACGTATGCTTCTAATCTTGTTCTCATTTCCTGGAAAATATACAGACACAATTACATAACTTGAAACGCTCTTTCGATGTAATAGTTATATTTCTTTAGCTGTCTACGTTTCCACATTTTGACAAAAAAAGCAGATTATTTATTCCTGTATTGAGACCTTTATCCACGAGAAACAATGGATACCATTTTTAAAAAAATACATTAACATACCACCCCTGGTTTTTTTGGTTTTTTTTTTAGATATTTCTTGGAATTTCATATTTCCAGGTATTCCAGAAAGTGACCGCCCTCAGTGTAACAGATGCTAAGCCTCATCTATTAATGAAGACAGAAAACCAGCATAAAATCCTGAAATACAGAAACGTCTCTAAAACACGCTATATTGTGGGGGGAAATAACATATCGTTACATACAATAAATGAAATATCATTAAACAATGTGAAATCTGTTTACGTAAACGTGCTTGCTATTTATATCGTTTTCTACGTAATGAAGTAAAAACGCATCCCTAACTAAACTTTTCTGTGTTCTTACACATAGCGTGTAACAGATAAGAGATGGGGTGATTTAATGTCTCTTCTGGTCTAGTGGTTCGATCAGATTCGTGTTTATTTACGGGCGCTGTTATTGCACCACTCATTGCTCCTTTACACATCTCTTTATGTGCTCACACACATTTCTCTCACCTTTCATTTCAGGAAAGGAAAAGAAACATAAAAACTTAATAGCTAAAATATTGAAGCTGTAAATAAAAAAATAAATTAATAACAAATAACAATAACCATATTTAATAAAATATTAAAATGTGTTAGTAAACAAAAATATCAAATACAGTAATTAGAGGCCTCCAATTTGTATGCTTTATACTTTCCTACCTGCCCGATTACACGAGGATGCGCGAATGTGAGGCTAGTAAAGGAAGTATGTTGCATCTTCCGGCACAGTCGCACTTGTGAACATAGTTTGACTCTGTAACACTTGCTTTCCTCTTATTTGGGCATGGATGCACTCAGTGATTAATTTGCTTCACATCACTTCACGATTCAAGATTCGTTTTGTCGCTCTTCCGTCGGCGGCAAGAGAGCTCACTTTTCTTGGCTCTTCAATCAGTAATTAAACTTAACTAAATCAAACAAACTTTAAGAAAACAACTTATCGGGATATTCTATCTTCTCATCTAAATATCATGAAGATACTGAAGTGACTTAAAATAAGTTATGTATAATTTATGGGAATTTTCCCTCCCTTTCAGGAGCAGATGGGCTATGATGTCGACACTAATGTAACAATTTTCCGAGTGAGGAGCGCGATATGCGTACACATGTATGAAGGTGGTGTTTGGACGGGTGTTTTCCCAACTTTCGTCCTTTCTTGAGTAGGTGGGAAGGAGTCGGGAAGAAAACTAGCATAACTGAATTAGGTTTAAGTTCGACGTGTTCAAACAATAAATTAATGGTTTCCCCTCGCTAAACTATTGAAGTTGCTTCGTGGCACCACACGTTAGATGAAATCATAATCTGCTAAGTGTGAATTGGCCCTGAAATGCGTAGATCTTGATTGTGGTGGAAAAGTACTTGTCCAGTCTTACGAAATAAGGGCAAATGCTCTCTCTTCTTTTCCACTCCAACATACGTTTCACCAAACTTCAGACGAAATTCACACTATTCTAAAATTATATGTAATATAAATTATTACAAGTGCTACAAGTACACTTAAGGTTCATTTTCGGTTTGGATTTGCAGCCAATTTCATCTGCATTAGTAGAAATATAAGATCTTAATTTCAAACATTCATAATTTGCGAACGACGAACTTCGTAAAATCAGCAATTACGTTGTGGCGAAAACCTTTGTACAAATTACATTTAGAAGTTTTTGAACTGACATAACAGAATGAATTGTTCCACATTTGCATCACCGGGAATTTGGAGAAAATGTACATAAAATGAAACACTGTTCAGCACATTTTACTACATTATGTCTTGAGAAATTATCTCGGAAATAATTTTTTGTATTTTAATGTACATTCATATGAGGTTTCAATTCGCTATTTCGCGCAAATCTGTTTACAAACATTGCACAAAACGACTTTTTCCCTGTGTGTGCGTGAGGTCTCAGATGAATTTCCAATTGGAAGTACAGGGAAGTTGTCTTTCCACGGATTTCATATACAAAAGGCTATTTCCCTGTGTGTATTTTTAGATGCCTTTCAATTAGAAACTTTTCGGAAAATGTCTTGCTACAAATTTCACATCCAAAATGCTCTTCCCCTGTGTGTATTTTCAAATGCCTTTCAACCAGAATCTTTCGGGAAAATATCTTTCCACAAATTTCACATCCAAAAGATTTTTCTCTTGTGTGTATTTTCAGATGATTTCTTAAGCTCGAACTTTCGGAAAAAGATTTCACACGAAAAATCTTTTTTTCCCTTGTGTGTTTTTCGATGAATTTTCAAATTAGAGTTTCGCCAAAATGTCTTTCCACAAATTTCACATCCGAAAGACTTTTCCCCTGTATGTATTTCCAGATGACTTTTAAGCTCATACTTTCGAAAAAATGCATTTCTACAGATTTCACAGACAAAAGCTTTTACTCCTGTGTGTATTCTTAAATGTACACTCAAAGAACTTTTCGAGGAAAATCGCATACCAGAAACATCACACTCATATGGCCTTCTTTCACCTGTATGTGTTCTCAAATGTTTTTGTAATTCAGCATTTATGGAAAATGTTTTTAAACATATCGTGCAGAGGAAAAACTTTCCCCATTTGTACTTAACAGTAGATTGAGTCACAGGATCTAAACGTGAAATGCCACTTTCATCGGTTCCACATTCCGATGAATCATCCTTGGTGTTAGTTGTCATGTACGCACTATCATTGGATGACTGTTCATTTCGTACTTTGGTGGATAAACAGTGTTCATCTGCTACTCCACATAATTCTTTCACTTTATTCCTTACTCCAAAGTCCTCACAATTATTTTCGTCGACCTCTTCTAATTCATCACATTTAAATTCAACATTTTCATCAATTGGCCCTTCGGTGACCTCTATTTTGAACGCACTCTCAGTCCCTTGGGATGAAAATCTATTATACAAAACAGTCCCTCCCGAAGCTAATTTTGTTCTTTCGAAAACACTTAAAAGATTTTCCATTAAAGGAAACGTCGTTTCACCTTTACAATCAGTCCCCTGTTGTTCATCTGTGATCATAAAAGATGATTTAGTTACTGTATTTTTCGTATCTGATGCAAGTAGAAAAAGCAGCTGTGAATTTTTATTTCCTACACCCAAAGGTGTTTCATCCATATTTACCATCTACAAGTGATTTGGTGTATTCAAGTTTCAGCTGTCTGCTGCAAGTCTGAAAGATATGTTCAAATATTTTACAACTGCACGATAATGGACAAAAATACGAAATATTCACATTTAAAGATTGGCAGTGTATGCCTCATTCTGTTGGCAGAAACTGCGGTATGGAATTGAAGAATAGCAGGAGTTAAAAGCTGTAACTGTCCACTGAAGTTAAAATCAAATATTTAATTCATTACTTAAAAACAGTGAAATGTTCGCTTAACTTCGTTTTCTCAATAAAGTTGTTCTGGAACATGCCATGATCTTTTCTTGTTATCTTTAATCAAGTACTGTAAACAACCGAACACCTGTTTTTACAATTTATAAAATTAAACCGAGGTCACTTAAATGTATATTTAATAATTGAAAAAAACGCACTACTATGCACTGATTTGAAATTATGATCTTCAGGTATTTTTTTCACCTGTGACATCGCTCTGGTGCATGGAAGGAAACAGACGTGGATTTGACAGCAGATAAAGACCCTAATAACTTTTCAAACATTCTCTGAGTTTCACCAGCTAATGGTACGATCGTACCCAGCAAACACATTAGGCACAATCTTTTCCATGCTTGTGTAGTGTACAACCAGTTTGATATTTTCTAAAGACACAACATGGTGACTTGTTGTCGATACCTTTTGTTAACTGTCTAAAATTTGAACTGGTGCACACGTCCCTCAATTCCCTTTGGTTCTCCAGAAAAGCACGTGCAATTTTGCGTGGGTGGAACCAACGGCAGGTGGGTGCAACCAGTTGAATTCCAAGTATGTTAGCCGGAGGTTATGACAAATATGTTATACAGATATTGTAAATTGCGTTATCGATGGCATGTAATTCCCAAGGACGTAATTGTGTAAAAGTTAAAACGTCAAAATTCTGTGAGCTAATCATGTGGATGTTGCTTACTAAATACGAGTGTAAGATAAAGTAAATTTGGATAAAGTTCTTGAAAAATGCACATTTTGGGCTATATTCCTAAATAGCTATTTGTGCAGCGAGAGTGTGAAGCTCTTTCAATGTTCTGAAATTGTCACTGCAATTTGATCGAAGTATGAGTTTTGGTTTTCCGATTTTAAGTTGATTACTATGGTGCTAAGTTGTTTGTCCGTCAAACAGAAGCAGAAGTGGCATGAAGTGTTCTTGGTGAGTATTCTCTATTTTAATTGAGAGTATTCTCCGAGATAGTGAAATTGGGAACAACTGGAAGGGTTGTGAGTGTGGAGCATTTAACTTGTATGTGTTGAGGATAGTACTCATGTTTTAGAATGTGATCCTTAGGCACGAGAGAGCTATAAGTAGTCTCTATGTGGTTCCAGTGTTCTCAACTATCACTGAAATTGTTCAAAACCTTGGTTTTGATAGTGAATAGGTGTGGACACTTAAGTGTTAATTACATCCGCATTAATGCCAATGCACTTCCGTAAACTTCAATACAGGATAAAGTGTGTCAAGTTGGACTCTAGAGTGCCGATCTATTTTAAGTTTGGTTTTGCTCCAAAAAAGTTAGGGGTTAGTTTTTTAACTCTGGGGGACTAGATGAAAATTATAATTAAAAATTTAAAAAAACTAAGGTTCCTTAGTTTGAGTTCAGTTCATAAGTTTCATATCAGAAGTCAAAGTTCATTCTTAGATGAGAAAGTAGCTCTTAAGGTTAATGAAAGCTCCAAACATAATATTTGAGTTTATTTTCCTTCCCTATATTCTGGAAAATCTAGATAGAAAAGTCTTGTATTTTTATTTTCATTTATGATTGAAAAGATCTAAAAAGATTTCACAATAAATCATGAAATTTTACCATCAAAATTTCTAGTAGTTATTAAACTTTCAGTAGAAATAGAAAATGGCTTTAGAGCTATTAAAGATCTAATATCACAGATACCTTTATCAAAACTTAAACCCCTCTATGGGTAAGGGTTTCCAGGTTGAGAATCAGAGAGGAGACAGAGCGATTTTGAAGCCAATGCTAAGTGTTTTGAAAAAGGAAAATAGTAAGGCGGTAATTTCTCAGGACCTATACAAATCCTTCAATTACAATATCCACATGAAATAGTTCTGGCTACTGGTGGTGAGAGTGTTTCTGAGTGAGTTTTTCATTTTCTCATTCATTAATAGAGAGCTAATTGGTTTTCCATTGACATGGTCTATCGAAAGCAGGTTTCAATTTTCTTTAAGTAAGGATAACTGCAATCAGGATCTGGAAAACAGCCATCTTTTCGCAAACCTTTTTTGGGTATTATATTAGCTAATAAACTGTGAAAAGGAACAATATCCGGTTTTGTACCTACAAGCATTTAATCACTGCGATGACGAAAATATATACATGGGGCGCAATATCCTTGATCCATAACCTAGAATGTTGATTAATGGGTTCGCCAATTACCTACTTAAAATTCAAACATTCAATTAGTGTAATAAATAGTGGAACCAAACTGCTACCACTATTACACATAACACTTTCCTTCAAAAGGCGGCTGCAACAGGTAGCATCATACTTAAGATCTGTTGCTGTCCCACTCTTTGAAACCATACTTAAAGGAACATATTTATAACAAATGTCATTAGACAACGCAATCATGAAAGAAAAAAATATATTCATAAAATCAAGCCACTAAGATCTAAATACACTCTTAAAACGTGCAATCGTGGCTTATTTTCCTTTTAACTAAAGCTAATTTAGAGATTTATAATGCGTTTTACAACCAAAAGTGTGTTATGAATATTGGTACCTTGAATTGAAAAAATTTATTCCACATTTACATTCAATAAAGTGCTTATGACATAATATAGACACTATACTGTATTATTGATTAACAACGCAACGAATATATATACATGTATATATATAATGGTAAAACAGGGAAAAAAAAAGGATATTCTTTACGGTACATTCTTCAGATAAGTGTACAATAATTTCCCAAACACAATAGAAGAGCTGTACGTTTCGCAAAAGCGTTTTCAACTTGTAGGAGAGAAAATAGACAGAGCGGACAGGTGCGGGACTCGTGTTAAGGAAACGCCATTTGTCAACTGATGGTGAGTGACAGTGTGGACAGGCTATGGAGACAGAAAAAGACTAGATGGGTCGGAGAAAACACCAAAAGAAGAAGAAAGTCTGAAGGGTAGAAGCAGGTAAGGGTCTTTTTTCCTAAAGAACCAGAGGGGAGGGGGAAATAATAATGATAAAGATGAAGGGGAAAAGGAGAATAAAGAAACAATATAGAAAAGTAGGATGAAAGTGCAACTACAGACGGAACGAAGAAGAGAATGGAAGAAGAAGAAACTGCGCTGGAGGGAGTTACACACAGTTGAGGCCGGGTTCATGGTTGGCGGAAAGGATAGAGATGTACACCTGCTCCCATCTTTTTCTAACTGTGGGAGGTTTGTCAGGATTCGGACTCGAAAGGTTTCGTCAAAGGTGTAGCGGTGATAGGAAGTGTGTTCAGGTATGGGGAGGTGCGGAAGTTGTGATTTTGAGGAGTACTGATGGTTGTTGATGCGGTTTGTTAGAGGAGTTTGGGTTTTGCCACCCGTAGAAGGCGCAACATAGGTTACAGAATAGAAGATAAATGAAGTTGGAAGATATGCAACTGCAAACGGCACTATATCTGTGTATTAAATGTTTGGCACCGTAAGTAAACATCATGCATGAAGCACAGAATTTAATGTTGCAATTTGTATAATTTATAAAAGATTAAATATTGAAAATGTCGCTCTTCCATCTTTAAAATAAATTTGAATTTAACTTACGGCCTTCAGCCAACTTTGCCTCAGTCCAAATGGATGATGATGGGAGAAGAAGCGGAATGATGAAAGTGGGAGGAAACGGTAGAACCTCGATAAAGCAGCCCATGTATGCGGTTTTGTCCACCACAAAGTTCACATGGCACGACCTGGATACCCAACGCACCGCAAGTAAGTGCTGTATCGCTCAGTTACTGTTCTCCCACGTTTAATCTGATATAATGTTCAACCTTTACAATACCGTGTTTCGTACTACATATCTGTTGTTTATCACCATTAGAGAAGATAAAATATCCAATAAATCTGCATAGTAACATTTGAAAAAAAGTAAATAATAATAAACGTTATGCCCGGTTGAAAACGTTGGCAATCCGACTATTTCACCTTTATATATGCACTATATTGACACAATTCCTCAAAACCAAATTTTCTATTAACGAACTGTTTACGATTTCTTGAAAAATGTTCGTTTTATTTATCATTGTAAGAAGTCGTGTATAGAATATGAAGGGACTTTCAACTCAGACTTAAATAAATCCTTTGGTCCTTGTTTGTTCCTTTGGTCTCAGGGAGTCGTCTCTACCATGTTGTCCCACATGTTACAGGTACAGATTCTATACGGAACAATTGTGAACTACGTTAACAGAAACAAATAAATGGCACCTTAAAAGAGCTACTTGAGTTTTCAATAGTAATGAAGAATACTGAATTGCACTATATAATAAATATTGGCAGCTACTTCTCTCAAAGCTTTAGGGGTAAATTACTTAAGAAGGAATATACATTTCCTCTCAGTGTAACTTTCGTTGTTCGGTGAAACAAAATTTTGTATAAAGCACACGTTTCACTTCCTAAAAAGCTTTTTCGTGTATTTTCAGCGATTACAAGACTAAAAAAACGTTAATATTGGACAAACATGTCAGTCAAAAAAAAGCCTTTGGTTACAAAAACGAAAATAGTCAGAAAAGCTATGGCACGTTAATCCATTGGGACTATCGCTAAGAACACAGATACTAGAAGTATGCATATTTACATGGAAAATATAGAACAAATGTTGAAGTACGCAGCATACTTGGATACTCTAACATTACCTTATTACGTAAAATTCATCATCCATAAACGAAATCCGAGACGCACTTTATATAAAACACGCGCTCAAGCTCAATGCTGAAGTTTAAGAGTGCAAGTATTTGGACACAAGTACTCACCTGCAATCGAAAATTATCCGCATGTGAAAACTCCTGAAGCTCATTTCCTGAACCAGTGAATTCATTCTCCTCTTTTACATAAACCG